>CALNHX010005811.1:0-100428 GCA_940337035.1 Agriotes lineatus | reverse complement strand
TTGAATGAGGCTCTATTATGGTATGGGGTGGAATATCTTTGAACGGCCGCACTGAGGTTGTCATTGTAGAAGGGGGCTCTCTAAACACCTCAACGCTATATCGATGACATTCTGCAACCTCACGTTCGACCGTATGCTCAAAATCATGGTCAAGGGTTCATTTATCAACAGGATAACGCCCGCCCTTATTCTGCAAGAATTGTTCAAAAGTACCTGAATGCCCATAATATTCACACTATGGACTGGCCGGCTTACAGTCCTGACCTGAACCCCATAGAGCATGCTTGGGACGAACTAAAACGACGGATTCGAGTAGGAGAACCTCCTCAAAACTTAAATAATCTCAGAAATCGTCTTGTGCAGGAATGGGAGCAAATACCACAAGAACAATTTCAAAATCTCATCAACAGTATGGGTAACAGGTGTCGAAGTGTCTTACTTGCGAGGGAGGTCATACCCGTTACTAGATTTAATGCCAGAAAGAATTCTGGGCCGTTTTCTTTATTTGTTGCGGTCTTTAATTTTATACGTTTTCTGTTAATGTTAACTTAAGAACCTTGTTACTTGTTTTTGAATTAATTTTCCGTATTTAATAAATACTGTGTTAGTCCATAGATAATCACTCAAAGTTTCATTCAAATCTGTGCATCCTGCATAAAGTAATAGAAAATATAAAACTGATCCCTAATTCATTTTGAGCAGTATATATTAACAACAGAAAATTTTATTGTACTACTATTATACTTAATGTCTATGAAAATATAGTAATTTTATCCTAGTAAGCGTGCCATCACTACCATGTGCTCATCAACTAGCTTAGAATTGATTGCAGAGGTTGTAAACGCTGTAAGAGCGCATTTGGGGCTTAACTTGCCACTTAAAACTGCTATATTAAATCTTTCTGCATCTAAAAAGCTCAAGTTCAATAGTTTAGTTTTAAGGTGCGTTAAAACGTCTGAAAAGAACGTTTTGGAATATATATTAACAACAGAAAATTTTATTCTACTACTATTATACTTAATGTCGATCAAAATATAGTAATTTTATCCCTGGTAAGCGTGACATCACTACCATGTGCTCAACAACTAGCTTAGAATTGATTGCAGAGGATGTAAATGATGTAAGAGCGCATTTGAAGCTTAACTTGCCACTTAAAACTGCTACATTAAATCTTTCTGAATCCAAAAAACTCAAGTTCAATAGTTTAGTATTAAGGTGCGTTAAAACGTCTGAAAAGAACGTTTTGGAATATATATTAACAACAGAAAATTTTATTGTACTACTATTATACTTAATGTCGATCAGAATATAGTAATTTTATCCCTGGTAAGCGTGCCATCACTACCATGTGCTCAACAACTAGCTTAGAATTGATTGCAGAGGTTGTAAACTCTGTAAGAGCGCATTTGGAGCTTAACTTGCCACTTAAAACTGCTACATTAAATCTTTCTGCATCCAAAAAATTCAAGTTCAATAGTTTAGTATTAAGGTGCGTTAAAACGTCTGAAAAGAACGTTTTGGAATATATATTAACAACAGAAAATTTTATTGTACTACTATTATACTTAATGTCGATCAGAATATAGTAATTTTATCCCTGGTAAGCGTGCCATCACTACCATGTGCTCAACAACTAGCTTAGAATTGATTGCAGAGGTTGTAAACGCTGTAAGAGCGCATTTGGGGCTTAACTTGCCACTTAAAATTGCTACATTAAATCTTTCTGCATCCAAAAAACTCAAGTTCAATAGTTTAGTATTAAGGTGCGTTAAAACGTCTGAAGAGAACGTTTTGAAATATATATTAACAACTGAAAATTTTATTGTACTACTATTATACTTAATGTCTATCAAAATATAGTAATTTTATCCCTAGTAAGCGTGCCATCACTACCATGTGCTCAACAACTAGCTTAGAATTGATTGCAGAGGTTGTAAACGCTGTAAGAGCGCATTTTGGAGCTTAACTTACCACTTAAAACTGCTACATTAAATCTTTCTGCATCCAAAAAGCTCAAGTTCAATAGTTTAGTATTAAGGTGCGTTAAAACGTCTGAAAAGAACGTTTTGGAATATATATTAACAACAGAAAATTTTATGGTACTACTATTATACTTAATGTCGATCAAAATATATAGTAATTTTATCCCTGGTAAGCGTGCCATCACTACCATGTGCTCAACAACTAGCTTAGAATTGATTGCAGAGGTTGTAAATGCTGTAAGAGCGCATGTGAAGCTTAACTTGCCACTTAAAACTGCTACATTAAATCTTTCTGCATCCAAAAAACTTAAGTTCAATAGTTTAGTATTAAGGTGCGTTAAAACGTCTGAAGAGAACGTTTTGAAATATATATTAACACAAGAAAATTTTATTGTACTACTATTATACTTAATGTCTATGAAAATATAGTAATTTTATCCCTAGTAAGCGTGCCATCACTACCATGTGCTCAACAACTAGCTTAGAATTGATTGCAGAGGTTGTAAACGCTGTAAGAGCGCATTTGGGGCTTAACTTGCCACTTAAAACTGCTACATTAAATCTTTCTGCATCCAAAAAGCTCAAGTTCAATAGTTTAGTATTAAGGTGCGTTAAAACGTCTGAAAAGAACGTTTTGGAATATATATTAACAACAGAAAATTTTATTCTACTACTATTATACTTAATGTCGATCAAAATATAGTAATTTTATCACTGGTAAGCGTGACATCACTACCATGTGCTCAACAACTAGCTTAGAATTGATTGCAGAGGATGTAAATGATGTAAGAGCGCATTTGAAGCTTAACTTGCCACTTAAAACTGCTACATTAAATCTTTCTGAATCCAAAAAACTCAAGTTCAATAGTTTAGTATTAAGGTGCGTTAAAACGTCTGAAAAGAACGTTTTGGAATATATATTAACAACAGAAAATTTTATTGTACTACTATTATACTTAATGTCGATCAAAATATAGTAATTTTATCCCTGGTAAGCCTGCCATCACTACCATGTGCTCAACAACTAGCTTAGAATTGATTGCAGAGGTTGTAAACTCTGTAAGAGCGCATTTGGAGCTTAACTTGCCACTTAAAACTGCTACATTAAATCTTTCTGCATCCAAAAAACTCAAGTTCAATAGTTTAGTATTAAGGTGCGTTAAAACGTCTGAAAAGAACGTTTTGGAATATATATTAACAACAGAAAATTTTATTGTACTACTATTATACTTAATGTCTATCAAAATATAGTAATTTTATCCCTAGTAAGCGTGCCATCACTACTATGTGCTCAACAACTAGCTTAGAATTGATTGCAGAGGTTGTAAACGCTGTAAGAGCGCATTTGGGGCTCAACTTGCCACTTAAAACTGCTACATTAAATCTTTCTGCATCCAAAAAACTCAAGTTCAATAGTTTAGTATTAAGGTGCGTTAAAACGTCTGAAGAGAACGTTTTGAAATATATATTAACAACAGAAAATTTTATTGTACTACTATTATACTTAATGTCTATGAAAATATAGTAATTTTATCCCTAGTAAGCGTGCCATCACTACCATGTGCTCAACAACTAGCTTAGAATTGATTGCAGAGGTTGTAAACGCTGTAAGAGCGCATTTGGGGCTTAATTTGCCACTTAAAACTGCTACATTAAATCTTTCTGCATCCAAAAAGCTCAAGTTCAATAGTTTAGTATTAAGGTGCGTTAAAACGTCTGAAAAGAACGTTTTGGAATATATATTAACAACAGAAAATTTTATTCTACTACTATTATACTTAATGTCGATCAAAATATAGTAATTTTATCCCTGGTAAGCGTGACATCACTACCATGTGCTCAACAACTAGCTTAGAATTGATTGCAGAGGATGTAAATGATGTAAGAGCGCATTTGAAGCTTAACTTGCCACTTAAAACTGCTACATTAAATCTTTCTGAATCCAAAAAACTCAAGTTCAATAGTTTAGTATTAAGGTGCGTTAAAACGTCTGAAAAGAACGTTTTGGAATATATATTAACAACAGAAAATTTTATTGTACTACTATTATACTTAATGTCGATCAGAATATAGTAATTTTATCCCTGGTAAGCGTACCATCACGACCATGTGCTCAACAACTAGCTTAGAATTGATTGCAGAGGTTGTAAACTCTGTAAGAGCGCATTTGGAGCTTAACTTGCCACTTAAAACTGCTACATTAAATCTTTCTGCATCCAAAAATTCAAGTTCAATAGTTTAGTATTAAGGTGCGTTAAAACGTCTGAAAAGAACGTTTTGGAATATATATTAACAACAGAATATTTTATTGCACTACTATTATACCTAATGTCGATCAGAATATAGTAATTTTATCCATGGTAAGCGTGCCATCACTACCATGTGCTCAACAACTAGCTTAGAATTGATTGCAGAGGTTGTAAACTCTGTAAGAGCGCATTTGGAGTTTAACTTGCCACTTAAAACTACTACATTAAATCTTTCTGCATCCAAAAAATTCAAGTTCAATAGTTTAGTATTAAGGTGCGTTAAAACGTATGAAGAGAACGTTTTGAAATATATATTAACAACAGAAAATTTTATTGTACTGCTATTATACTTAATGTCTATGAAAATATAGTAATTTTACCCTAGTAAGCGTGCCATCACTACCATGTGCTCAACAACTAGCTTAGAATTGATTGCAGAGGTTGTAAACTCTGTAAGAGCGCATTTGGAGCTTAACTTGCCACTTAAAACTGCTACATTAAATCTTTCTGCATCCAAAAAGCTCAAGTTCAATAGTTTAGTATTAAGGTGCGTTAAAACGTCTGAAAAGAACGTTTTGGAATATATATTAACAACAGAAAATTTTATTGTACTACTATTATACTTAATGTCGATCAAAATATAGTGATTTTATCACTGGTAAGCGTGACATCACTACCATGTGCTCAACAACTAGCTTAGAATTGATTGCAGAGGTTGTAAACGCTGTAAGAGCGCATTTGGAGCTTAACTTGCCACTTAAAACTGCTACATTAAATCTTTCTGCATCCAAAAAGCTCAAGTTCAATAGTTTAGTATTAAGGTGCGTTAAAACGTCTGAAAAGAACGTTTTGGAATATATATTAACAACATAAAATTTTATTGTACTACTATTATACTTAATGTCGATCAAAATATAGTAATTTTATCCCTAGTAAGCGTGCCATCACTACCATGTGTTCAACAACTAGCTTAGAATTGATTGCAGAGGTTGTAAACGCTGTAAGAGCGCATTTGGAGGTTAACTTGCCACTTAAAACTGCTACATTAAATCTTTCTGCATCCAAAAAACTCAAGTTCAATAGTTTAGTATTAAGGTGCGTTAAAACGTCTGAAAAGAACGTTTTGGAATATATATTAACAACAGAAAATTTTATTGTACTACTATTATACTTAATGTCTAACAAAATATAGTAATTTTATCCCTAGTAAGCGTGCCATCACTACCATGTGCTCAACAACTAGCTTAGAATTGATTGCAGAGGTTGTAAACGCTGTAAGAGCGCATTTGGGGCTTAACTTGCCACTTAAAACTGCTACATTAAATCTTTCTGCATCCAAAAAACTCAAGTTCAATAGTTTAGTATTAAGGTGCGTTAAAACGTCTGAAGAGAACGTTTTGGAATATATATTAACAACAGAAAATTTTATTGTACTACTATTATACTTAATGTCTATCAAAATATAGTAATTTTATCCCTAGTAAGCGTGCCATCACTACCATGTGCTCAACAACTAGCTTAGAATTGATTGCAGAGGTTGTAAACGCTGTAAGAGCGCATTTGGGGCTTAACTTGCCACTTAAAACTGCTACATTAAATCTTTCTGCATCCAAAAAGCTCAAGTTCAATAGTTTAGTATTAAGGTGCGTTAAAACGTCTGAAAAGAACGTTTTGGAATATATATTAACAACAGAAAATTTTATTCTACTACTATTATACTTAATGTCGATCAAAATATAGTAATTTTATCACTGGTAAGCGTGACATCACTACCATGTGCTCAACAACTAGCTTAGAATTGATTGCAGAGGATGTAAATGATGTAAGAGCGCATTTGAAGCTTAACTTGCCACTTAAAACTGCTACATTAAATCTTTCTGAATCCAAAAAACTCAAGTTCAATAGTTTAGTATTAAGGTGCGTTAAAACGTCTGAAAAGAACGTTTTGGAATATATATTAACAACAGAAAATTTTATTGTACTACTATTATACTTAATGTCGATCAAAATATAGTAATTTTATCCCTGGTAAGCCTGCCATCACTACCATGTGCTCAACAACTAGCTTAGAATTGATTGCAGAGGTTGTAAACTCTGTAAGAGCGCATTTGGAGCTTAACTTGCCACTTAAAACTGCTACATTAAATCTTTCTGCATCCAAAAAACTCAAGTTCAATAGTTTAGTATTAAGGTGCGTTAAAACGTCTGAAAAGAACGTTTTGGAATATATATTAACAACAGAAAATTTTATTGTACTACTATTATACTTAATGTCTATCAAAATATAGTAATTTTATCCCTAGTAAGCGTGCCATCACTACTATGTGCTCAACAACTAGCTTAGAATTGATTGCAGAGGTTGTAAACGCTGTAAGAGCGCATTTGGGGCTCAACTTGCCACTTAAAACTGCTACATTAAATCTTTCTGCATCCAAAAAACTCAAGTTCAATAGTTTAGTATTAAGGTGCGTTAAAACGTCTGAAGAGAACGTTTTGAAATATATATTAACAACAGAAAATTTTATTGTACTACTATTATACTTAATGTCTATGAAAATATAGTAATTTTATCCCTAGTAAGCCTGCCATCACTACCATGTGCTCAACAACTAGCTTAGAATTGATTGCAGAGGTTGTAAACGCTGTAAGAGCGCATTTGGGGCTTAATTTGCCACTTAAAACTGCTACATTAAATCTTTCTGCATCCAAAAAGCTCAAGTTCAATAGTTTAGTATTAAGGTGCGTTAAAACGTCTGAAAAGAACGTTTTGGAATATATATTAACAACAGAAAATTTTATTCTACTACTATTATACTTAATGTCGATCAAAATATAGTAATTTTATCCCTGGTAAGCGTGACATCACTACCATGTGCTCAACAACTAGCTTAGAATTGATTGCAGAGGATGTAAATGATGTAAGAGCGCATTTGAAGCTTAACTTGCCACTTAAAACTGCTACATTAAATCTTTCTGAATCCAAAAAACTCAAGTTCAATAGTTTAGTATTAAGGTGCGTTAAAACGTCTGAAAAGAACGTTTTGGAATATATATTAACAACAGAAAATTTTATTGTACTACTATTATACTTAATGTCGATCAGAATATAGTAATTTTATCCCTGGTAAGCGTACCATCACGACCATGTGCTCAACAACTAGCTTAGAATTGATTGCAGAGGTTGTAAACTCTGTAAGAGCGCATTTGGAGCTTAACTTGCCACTTAAAACTGCTACATTAAATCTTTCTGCATCCAAAAAATTCAAGTTCAATAGTTTAGTATTAAGGTGCGTTAAAACGTCTGAAAAGAACGTTTTGGAATATATATTAACAACAGAATATTTTATTGCACTACTATTATACCTAATGTCGATCAGAATATAGTAATTTTATCCATGGTAAGCGTGCCATCACTACCATGTGCTCAACAACTAGCTTAGAATTGATTGCAGAGGTTGTAAACTCTGTAAGAGCGCATTTGGAGTTTAACTTGCCACTTAAAACTACTACATTAAATCTTTCTGCATCCAAAAAATTCAAGTTCAATAGTTTAGTATTAAGGTGCGTTAAAACGTATGAAGAGAACGTTTTGAAATATATATTAACAACAGAAAATTTTATTGTACTGCTATTATACTTAATGTCTATGAAAATATAGTAATTTTACCCTAGTAAGCGTGCCATCACTACCATGTGCTCAACAACTAGCTTAGAATTGATTGCAGAGGTTGTAAACTCTGTAAGAGCGCATTTGGAGCTTAACTTGCCACTTAAAACTGCTACATTAAATCTTTCTGCATCCAAAAAGCTCAAGTTCAATAGTTTAGTATTAAGGTGCGTTAAAACGTCTGAAAAGAACGTTTTGGAATATATATTAACAACAGAAAATTTTATTGTACTACTATTATACTTAATGTCGATCAAAATATAGTGATTTTATCACTGGTAAGCGTGACATCACTACCATGTGCTCAACAACTAGCTTAGAATTGATTGCAGAGGTTGTAAACGCTGTAAGAGCGCATTTGGAGCTTAACTTGCCACTTAAAACTGCTACATTAAATCTTTCTGCATCCAAAAAGCTCAAGTTCAATAGTTTAGTATTAAGGTGCGTTAAAACGTCTGAAAAGAACGTTTTGGAATATATATTAACAACATAAAATTTTATTGTACTACTATTATACTTAATGTCGATCAAAATATAGTAATTTTATCCCTAGTAAGCGTGCCATCACTACCATGTGTTCAACAACTAGCTTAGAATTGATTGCAGAGGTTGTAAACGCTGTAAGAGCGCATTTGGAGGTTAACTTGCCACTTAAAACTGCTACATTAAATCTTTCTGCATCCAAAAAACTCAAGTTCAATAGTTTAGTATTAAGGTGCGTTAAAACGTCTGAAAAGAACGTTTTGGAATATATATTAACAACAGAAAATTTTATTGTACTACTATTATACTTAATGTCTAACAAAATATAGTAATTTTATCCCTAGTAAGCGTGCCATCACTACCATGTGCTCAACAACTAGCTTAGAATTGATTGCAGAGGTTGTAAACGCTGTAAGAGCGCATTTGGGGCTTAACTTGCCACTTAAAACTGCTACATTAAATCTTTCTGCATCCAAAAAACTCAAGTTCAATAGTTTAGTATTAAGGTGCGTTAAAACGTCTGAAGAGAACGTTTTGGAATATATATTAACAACAGAAAATTTTATTGTACTACTATTATACTTAATGTCTATCAAAATATAGTAATTTTATCCCTAGTAAGCGTGCCATCACTACCATGTGCTCAACAACTAGCTTAGAATTGATTGCAGAGGTTGTAAACGCTGTAGGAGTGCATTTGGAGCTTAACTTCCCACTTAAAACTGCTACATTAAATCTTTCTGCATACAAAAAAACTCAAGTTCAATAGTTTAGTATTAAGGTGCGTTAAAACGTCTGAAAAGAACGTTTTGGAATATATATTAACAACAGAAAATTTTATTGTACTACTATTATACTTAATGTCTATCAAAATATAGTAATTTTATCCCTAGTAAGCGTGCCATCACTACCATGTGCTCAACAACTAGCTTAGAATTGATTGCAGAGGTTGTAAACGCTGCAAGAGCGCATTTGGAGCTTAACTTGCTACTTAAAACTGCTACATTAAATCTTTCTACATCCAAACAACTCAAGTATAATAGTTTAGTATTAAGGTGCGTTAAAACGTCTGAAAAGAACGTTTTGGAATATATATTAACAACATAAAATTTTATTGTACTACTATAATACTTAATGTCGATCAAAATAGAGTCACTATATCCCTAGTAAGCGTGCCATCACTACCATGTGTTGAACAACTAGCTTAGAATTGATTGCAGAGGTTGTAAACGCTGTAAGAGCGCATTTGAAGCTTAACTTGCCACTTAAAACTGCTACATTAAATCTTTCTACATCCAAAAAACTCAAGTTTAATAGTTTAGTATTAAGGTGCGTTAAAACGTCTGAAAAGAACGTTTTGGAATATATATTAACAACATAAAATTTTATTGTACTACTATTATACTTAATGTCGATCAGAATATAGTAATTTTATCCCTGGTAAGAGTGCCATCACTACCATGTGCTCAACAACTAGCTTAGAATTGATTGCAGAGGTTGTAAACTCTGTAAGAGCGCATTTGGAGCTTAACTTGCCACTTAAAACTGCTACATTAAATCTTTCTGCATCCAAAAAATTCAAGTTCAATAGTTTAGTATTAAGGTGCGTTAAAACGTCTGAAAAGAACGTTTTGGAATATATATTAACAACAGAAAATGTTATTGTACTACTATTATACTTAATGTCTATCAAAATATAGTAATTTTATCCCTAGTAAGCGTGCCATCACTACCATGTGCTCAACAACTAGCTTAGAATTGATTGCAGAGGTTGTAAACGCTGTAAGAGCGCATTTGGGGCTTAACTTGCCACTTAAAAATGCTACATTAAATCTTTCTACATCCAAAAAACTCAAGTTTAATAGTTTAGTATTAAGGTGCGTTAAAACGTCTGAAAAGAACGTTTTGGAATATATATTAACAACAGAAAATGTTATTGTACTACTATTATACTTAATGTCTATCAAAATATAGTAATTTTATCCCTGGTAAGCGTGCCATCACTACCATGTGCTCAACAACTAGCTTAGAATTGATTGCAGAGGTTGTAAACTCTGTAAGAGCGCATTTGGAGTTTAACTTGCCACTTAAAACTGCTACATTAAATCTTTCTGCATCCAAAAAATTCAAGTTCAATAGTTTAGTATTAAGGTGCGTTAAAACGTCTGAAGAGAACGTTTTGAAATATATATTAACAACAGAAAATTTTATTGTACTGCTATTATACTTAATGTCTATGAAAATATAGTAATTTTACCCTAGTAAGCGTGCCATCACTACCATGTGCTCAACAACTAGCTTAGAATTGATTGCAGAGGTTGTAAACGCTGTAAGAGCGCATTTGGAGCTTAACTTGCCACTTAAAACTGCTACATTAAATCTTTCTGCATCCAAAAAGCTCAAGTTCAATAGTTTAGTATTAAGGTGCGTTAAAACGTCTGAAAAGAACGTTTTGGAATATATATTAACAACAGAAAATTTTATTGTACTACTATTATACTTAATGTCGATCAAAATATAGTAATTTTATCACTGGTAAGCGTGACATCACTACCATGTGCTCAACAACTAGCTTAGAATTGATTGCAGAGGTTGTAAATGCTGTAAGAGCGCATTTGAAGCTTAACTTGCCACTTAAAACTGCTACATTAAATCTTTCTGAATCCAAAAAACTCAAGTTCAATAGTTTAGTATTAATGTGCGTTAAAACGTCTGAAAAGAACGTTTTGGAATATATATTAGCAACAGAAAATTTTATTGTACTACTATTATACTTAATGTCAATCAGAATATAGTAATTTTATCCCTGGTAAGCGTGCCATCACTACCATGTGCTCAACAACTAGCTTAGAATTGATTGCAGAGGTTGTAAACTCTGTAAGAGCGCATTTGGAGCTTAACTTGTCACTTAAAACTGCTACATTAAATCTTTCTGCATCCAAAAAGCTCAAGTTCAATAGTTTAGTATTAAGGTGCGTTAAAACGTCTGAAAAGAACGTTTTGGAATATATATTAACAACATAAAATTTTATTGTACTACTATTATACTTAATGTCGATCAAAATATAGTAATTTTATCCCTAGTAAGCGTGCCATCACTACCATGTGTTCAACAACTAGCTTAGAATTGATTGCAGAGGTTGTAAACGCTGTAAGAGCGCATTTGGAGCTTAACTTGCCACTTAAAACTGCTACATTAAATCTTTCTGCATCCAAAAAACTCAAGTTCAATAGTTTAGTATTAAGGTGCGTTAAAACGTCTGAAAAGAACGTTTTGGAATATATATTAACAACAGAAAATTTTATTGTACTACTATTATACTTAATGTCTATCAAAATATAGTAATTTTATCCCTAGTAAGCGTGCCATCACTACCATGTGCTCAACAACTAGCTTAGAATTGATTGCAGAGGTTGTAAACGCTGTAAGAGGGCATTTGGGGCTTAACTTGCCACTTAAAACTGCTACATTAAATCTTTCTGCATCCAAAAAACTCAAGTTCAATAGTTTAGTATTAAGGTGCGTTAAAACGTCTGAAGAGAACGTTTTGAAATATATATTAACAACAGAAAATTTTATTGTACTACTATTATACTTAATGTCTATGAAAATATAGTAATTTTATCCCTAGTAAGCGTGCCATCACTACCATGTGCTCAACAACTAGCTTAGAATTGATTGCAGAGGTTGTAAACGCTGTAAGAGCGCATTTGGAGCTTAACTTGCCACTTAAAACTGCTACATTAAATCTTTCTGCATCCAAAAAGCTCAAGTTCAATAGTTTAGTATTAAGGTGCGTTAAAACGTCTGAAAAGAACGTTTTGGAATATATATTAACAACAGAAAATTTTATTGTACTACTATTATACTTAATGTCGATCAAAATATAGTAATTTTATCCCTAGTAAGCGTGCCATCACTACCATGTGCTCAACAACTAGCTTAGAATTGATTGCAGAGGTTGTAAACGCTGTAAGAGCGCATTTGGGGCTTAACTTGCCACTTAAAACTGCTACATTAAATCTTTCTACATCCAAAAAACTAAAGTTTAATAGTTTAGTATTAAGGTGCGTTAAAACGTCTGAAAAGAACGTTTTGGAATATATATTAACAACATAAAATTTTATTGTACTACTATTATACTTAATGTCGATCAAAATATAGTAATTTTATCCCTAGTAAGCGTGCCATCACTACCATGTGTTCAACAACTAGCTTAGAATTGATTGCAGAGGTTGTAAACGCTGTAAGAGCGCATTTGGAGCTTAACTTGCCACTTAAAACTGCTACATTAAATCTTTCTGCATCCAAAAACTCAAGTTCAATAGTTTAGTATTAAGGTGCGTTAAAACGTCTGAAAAGAACGTTTTGGAATATATATTAACAACAGAAAATTTTATTGTACTACTATTATACTTAATGTCTATCAAAATATAGTAATTTTATCCCTAGTAAGCGTGCCATCACTACCATGTGCTCAACAACTAGCTTAGAATTGATTGCAGAGGTTGTAAACGCTGTAAGAGGGCATTTGGGGCTTAACTTGCCACTTAAAACTGCTACATTAAATCTTTCTGCATCCAAAAAACTCAAGTTCAATAGTTTAGTATTAAGGAGCGTTAAAACGTCTGAAGAGAACGTTTTGAAATATATATTAACAACAGAAAATTTTATTGTACTACTATTATACTTAATGTCTATGAAAATATAGTAATTTTATCCCTAGTAAGCGTGCCATCACTACCATGTGCTCATCAACTAGCTTAGAATTGATTGCAGAGGTTGTAAACGCTGTAAGAGCGCATTTGGGGCTTAACTTGCCACTTAAAACTGCTATATTAAATCTTTCTGCATCCAAAAAGCTCAAGTTCAATAGTTTAGTTTTAAGGTGCGTTAAAACGTCTGAAAAGAACGTTTTGGAATATATATTAACAACAGAAAATTTTATTCTACTACTATTATACTTAATGTCGATCAAAATATAGTAATTTTATCCCTAGTAAGCGTGCCATCACTACCATGTGTTCAACAACTAGCTTAGAATTGATTGCAGAGGTTGTAAACGCTGTAAGAGCGCATTTGGAGCTTAACTTGCCACTTAAAACTGCTACATTAAATCTTTCTGCATCCAAAAACTCAAGTTCAATAGTTTAGTATTAAGGTGCGTTAAAACGTCTGAAAAGAACGTTTTGGAATATATATTAACAACAGAAAATTTTATTGTACTACTATTATACTTAATGTCTATCAAAATATAGTAATTTTATCCCTAGTAAGCGTGCCATCACTACCATGTGCTCAACAACTAGCTTAGAATTGATTGCAGAGGTTGTAAACGCTGTAAGAGGGCATTTGGGGCTTAACTTGCCACTTAAAACTGCTACATTAAATCTTTCTGCATCCAAAAAACTCAAGTTCAATAGTTTAGTATTAAGGAGCGTTAAAACGTCTGAAGAGAACGTTTTGAAATATATATTAACAACAGAAAATTTTATTGTACTACTATTATACTTAATGTCTATGAAAATATAGTAATTTTATCCCTAGTAAGCGTGCCATCACTACCATGTGCTCATCAACTAGCTTAGAATTGATTGCAGAGGTTGTAAACGCTGTAAGAGCGCATTTGGGGCTTAACTTGCCACTTAAAACTGCTATATTAAATCTTTCTGCATCCAAAAAGCTCAAGTTCAATAGTTTAGTTTTAAGGTGCGTTAAAACGTCTGAAAAGAACGTTTTGGAATATATATTAACAACAGAAAATTTTATTCTACTACTATTATACTTAATGTCGATCAAAATATAGTAATTTTATCCCTGGTAAGCGTGACATCACTACCATGTGCTCAACAACTAGCTTAGAATTGATTGCAGAGGATGTAAATGATGTAAGAGCGCATTTGAAGCTTAACTTGCCACTTAAAACTGCTACATTAAATCTTTCTGAATCCAAAAAACTCAAGTTCAATAGTTTAGTATTAAGGTGCGTTAAAACGTCTGAAAAGAACGTTTTGGAATATATATTAACAACAGAAAATTTTATTGTACTACTATTATACTTAATGTCTATCAAAATATAGTAATTTTATCCCTAGTAAGCGTGCCATCACTACCATGTGCTCAACAACTAGCTTAGAATTGATTGCAGAGGTTGTAAACGCTGTAAGAGGGCATTTGGGGCTTAACTTGCCACTTAAAACTGCTACATTAAATCTTTCTGCATCCAAAAAACTCAAGTTCAATAGTTTAGTATTAAGGTGCGTTAAAACGTCTGAAGAGAACGTTTTGAAATATATATTAACAACAGAAAATTTTATTGTACTACTATTATACTTAATGTCTATGAAAATATAGTAATTTTATCCCTAGTAAGCGTGCCATCACTACCATGTGCTCAACAACTAGCTTAGAATTGATTGCAGAGGTTGTAAACGCTGTAAGAGCGCATTTGGAGCTTAACTTGCCACTTAAAACTGCTACATTAAATCTTTCTGCATCCAAAAAGCTCAAGTTCAATAGTTTAGTATTAAGGTGCGTTAAAACGTCTGAAAAGAACGTTTTGGAATATATATTAATAACAGAAAATTTTATTGTACTACTATTATACTTAATGTCGATCAAAATATAGTAATTTTATCCCTAGTAAGCGTGCCATCACTACCATGTGCTCAACAACTAGCTTAGAATTGATTGCAGAGGTTGTAAACGCTGTAAGAGCGCATTTGGGGCTTAACTTGCCACTTAAAACTGCTACATTAAATCTTTCTACATCCAAAAAACTAAAGTTTAATAGTTTAGTATTAAGGTGCGTTAAAACGTCTGAAAAGAACGTTTTGGAATATATATTAACAACATAAAATTTTATTGTACTACTATTATACTTAATGTCGATCAAAATATAGTAATTTTATCCCTAGTAAGCGTGCCATCACTACCATGTGTTCAACAACTAGCTTAGAATTGATTGCAGAGGTTGTAAACGCTGTAAGAGCGCATTTGGAGCTTAACTTGCCACTTAAAACTGCTACATTAAATCTTTCTGCATCCAAAAACTCAAGTTCAATAGTTTAGTATTAAGGTGCGTTAAAACGTCTGAAAAGAACGTTTTGGAATATATATTAACAACAGAAAATTTTATTGTACTACTATTATACTTAATGTCTATCAAAATATAGTAATTTTATCACTGGTAAGCGTGACATCACTACCATGTGCTCAACAACTAGCTTAGAATTGATTGCAGAGGTTGTAAATGCTGTAAGAGCGCATTTGAAGCTTAACTTGCCACTTAAAACTGCTACATTAAATCTTTCTGAATCCAAAAAACTCAAGTTCAATAGTTTAGTATTAAGGTGGGTTAAAACGTCTGAAAAGAACGTTTTGGAATATATATTAGCAACAGAAAATTTTATTGTACTACTATTATACTTAATGTCGATCAGAATATAGTAATTTTATCCCTGGTAAGCGTGCCATCACTACCATGTGCTCAACAACTAGCTTAGAATTGATTGCAGAGGTTGTAAACTCTGTAAGAGCGCATTTGGAGCTTAACTTGTCACTTAAAACTGCTACATTAAATCTTTCTGCATCCAAAAAGCTCAAGTTCAATAGTTTAGTATTAAGGTGCGTTAAAACGTCTGAAAAGAACGTTTTGGAATATATATTAACAACATAAAATTTTATTGTACTACTATTATACTTAATGTCGATCAAAATATAGTAATTTTATCCCTAGTAAGCGTGCCATCACTACCATGTGTTCAACAACTAGCTTAGAATTGATTGCAGAGGTTGTAAACGCTGTAAGAGCGCATTTGGAGCTTAACTTGCCACTTAAAACTGCTACATTAAATCTTTCTGCATCCAAAAAACTCAAGTTCAATAGTTTAGTATTAAGGTGCGTTAAAACGTCTGAAAAGAACGTTTTGGAATATATATTAACAACAGAAAATTTTATTGTACTACTATTATACTTAATGTCTATCAAAATATAGTAATTTTATCCCTAGTAAGCGTGCCATCACTACCATGTGCTCAACAACTAGCTTAGAATTGATTGCAGAGGTTGTAAACGCTGTAAGAGGGCATTTGGGGCTTAACTTGCCACTTAAAACTGCTACATTAAATCTTTCTGCATCCAAAAAACTCAAGTTCAATAGTTTAGTATTAAGGTGCGTTAAAACGTCTGAAGAGAACGTTTTGAAATATATATTAACAACAGAAAATTTTATTGTACTACTATTATACTTAATGTCTATGAAAATATAGTAATTTTATCCCTAGTAAGCGTGCCATCACTACCATGTGCTCAACAACTAGCTTAGAATTGATTGCAGAGGTTGTAAACGCTGTAAGAGCGCATTTGGAGCTTAACTTGCCACTTAAAACTGCTACATTAAATCTTTCTGCATCCAAAAAGCTCAAGTTCAATAGTTTAGTATTAAGGTGCGTTAAAACGTCTGAAAAGAACGTTTTGGAATATATATTAACAACAGAAAATTTTATTGTACTACTATTATACTTAATGTCGATCAAAATATAGTAATTTTATCCCTAGTAAGCGTGCCATCACTACCATGTGCTCAACAACTAGCTTAGAATTGATTGCAGAGGTTGTAAACGCTGTAAGAGCGCATTTGGGGATTAACTTGCCACTTAAAACTGCTACATTAAATCTTTCTACATCCAAAAAACTAAAGTTTAATAGTTTAGTATTAAGGTGCGTTAAAACGTCTGAGAAGAACGTTTTGGAATATATATTAACAACATAAAATTTTATTGTACTACTATTATACTTAATGTCGATCAAAATATAGTAATTTTATCCCTAGTAAGCGTGCCATCACTACCATGTGTTCAACAACTAGCTTAGAATTGATTGCAGAGGTTGTAAACGCTGTAAGAGCGCATTTGGAGCTTAACTTGCCACTTAAAACTGCTACATTAAATCTTTCTGCATCCAAAAACTCAAGTTCAATAGTTTAGTATTAAGGTGCGTTAAAACGTCTGAAAAGAACGTTTTGGAATATATATTAACAACAGAAAATTTTATTGTACTACTATTATACTTAATGTCTATCAAAATATAGTAATTTTATCCCTAGTAAGCGTGCCATCACTACCATGTGCTCAACAACTAGCTTAGAATTGATTGCAGAGGTTGTAAACGCTGTAAGAGCGCATTTGGGGCTTAACTTGCCACTTAAAACTGCTATATTAAATCTTTCTGCATCCAAAAAGCTCAAGTTCAATAGTTTAGTTTTAAGGTGCGTTAAAACGTCTGAAAAGAACGTTTTGGAATATATATTAACAACAGAAAATTTTATTCTACTACTATTATACTTAATGTCGATCAAAATATAGTAATTTTATCCCTGGTAAGCGTGACATCACTACCATGTGCTCAACAACTAGCTTAGAATTGATTGCAGAGGATGTAAATGATGTAAGAGCGCATTTGAAGCTTAACTTGCCACTTAAAACTGCTACATTAAATCTTTCTGAATCCAAAAAACTCAAGTTCAATAGTTTAGTATTAAGGTGCGTTAAAACGTCTGAAAAGAACGTTTTGGAATATATATTAACAACAGAAAATTTTATTGTACTACTATTATACTTAATGTCTATCAAAATATAGTAATTTTATCCCTAGTAAGCGTGCCATCACTACCATGTGCTCAACAACTAGCTTAGAATTGATTGCAGAGGTTGTAAACGCTGTAAGAGGGCATTTGGGGCTTAACTTGCCACTTAAAACTGCTACATTAAATCTTTCTGCATCCAAAAAACTCAAGTTCAATAGTTTAGTATTAAGGTGCGTTAAAACGTCTGAAGAGAACGTTTTGAAATATATATTAACAACAGAAAATTTTATTGTACTACTATTATACTTAATGTCTATGAAAATATAGTAATTTTATCCCTAGTAAGCGTGCCATCACTACCATGTGCTCAACAACTAGCTTAGAATTGATTGCAGAGGTTGTAAACGCTGTAAGAGCGCATTTGGAGCTTAACTTGCCACTTAAAACTGCTACATTAAATCTTTCTGCATCCAAAAAACTCAAGTTCAATAGTTTAGTATTAAGGTGCGTTAAAACGTCTGAAAAGAACGTTTTGGAATATATATTAACAACAGAAAATTTTATTGTAC
Organism: Agriotes lineatus; assembly: GCA_940337035.1. Classification (NCBI taxonomy): domain Eukaryota; kingdom Metazoa; phylum Arthropoda; class Insecta; order Coleoptera; family Elateridae; genus Agriotes; species Agriotes lineatus. The sequence continues at coordinate 81,890 of CALNHX010005811.1, read as the reverse complement.
TACTATTATACTTAATGTCGATCAAAATATAGTAATTTTATCCCTAGTAAGCGTGCCATCACTACCATGTGCTCAACAACTAGCTTAGAATTGATTGCAGAGGTTGTAAACGCTGTAAGAGCGCATTTGGGGCTTAACTTGCCACTTAAAACTGCTACATTAAATCTTTCTACATCCAAAAAACTAAAGTTTAATAGTTTAGTATTAAGGTGCGTTAAAACGTCTGAAAAGAACGTTTTGGAATATATATTAACAACATAAAATTTTATTGTACTACTATTATACTTAATGTCGATCAAAATATAGTAATTTTATCCCTAGTAAGCGTGCCATCACTACCATGTGTTCAACAACTAGCTTAGAATTGATTGCAGAGGTTGTAAACGCTGTAAGAGCGCATTTGGAGCTTAACTTGCCACTTAAAACTGCTACATTAAATCTTTCTGCATCCAAAAACTCAAGTTCAATAGTTTAGTATTAAGGTGCGTTAAAACGTCTGAAAAGAACGTTTTGGAATATATATTAACAACAGAAAATTTTATTGTACTACTATTATACTTAATGTCTATCAAAATATAGTAATTTTATCCCTAGTAAGCGTGCCATCACTACCATGTGCTCAACAACTAGCTTAGAATTGATTGCAGAGGTTGTAAACGCTGTAAGAGGGCATTTGGGGCTTAACTTGCCACTTAAAACTGCTACATTAAATCTTTCTGCATCCAAAAAACTCAAGTTCAATAGTTTAGTATTAAGGAGCGTTAAAACGTCTGAAGAGAACGTTTTGAAATATATATTAACAACAGAAAATTTTATTGTACTACTATTATACTTAATGTCTATGAAAATATAGTAATTTTATCCCTAGTAAGCGTGCCATCACTACCATGTGCTCATCAACTAGCTTAGAATTGATTGCAGAGGTTGTAAACGCTGTAAGAGCGCATTTGGGGCTTAACTTGCCACTTAAAACTGCTATATTAAATCTTTCTGCATCCAAAAAGCTCAAGTTCAATAGTTTAGTTTTAAGGTGCGTTAAAACGTCTGAAAAGAACGTTTTGGAATATATATTAACAACAGAAAATTTTATTCTACTACTATTATACTTAAAGTCGATCAAAATATAGTAATTTTATCCCTGGTAAGCGTGACATCACTACCATGTGCTCAACAACTAGCTTAGAATTGATTGCAGAGGATGTAAATGATGTAAGAGCGCATTTGAAGCTTAACTTGCCACTTAAAACTGCTACATTAAATCTTTCTGAATCCAAAAAACTCAAGTTCAATAGTTTAGTATTAAGGTGCGTTAAAACGTCTGAAAAGAACGTTTTGGAATATATATTAACAACAGAAAATTTTATTGTACTACTATTATACTTAATGTCGATCAGAATATAGTAATTTTATCCCTGGTAAGCGTGCCATCACTACCATGTGCTCAACAACTAGCTTAGAATTGATTGCAGAGGTTGTAAACTCTGTAAGAGCGCATTTGGAGCTTAACTTGCCACTTAAAACTGCTACATTAAATCTTTCTGCATCCAAAAAATTCAAGTTCAATAGTTTAGTATTAAGGTGCGTTAAAACGTCTGAAAAGAACGTTTTGGAATATATATTAACAACAGAAAATTTTATTGTACTACTATTATACCTAATGTCGATCAGAATATAGTAATTTTATCCCTGGTAAGCGTGCCATCACTACCATGTGCTCAACAACTAGCTTAGAATTGATTGCAGAGGTTGTAAACGCTGTAAGAGCGCATTTGGGGCTTAACTTGCCACTTAAAATTGCTACATTAAATCTTTCTGCATCCAAAAAACTCAAGTTCAATAGTTTAGTATTAAGGTGCGTTAAAACGTCTGAAGAGAACGTTTTGAAATATATATTAACAACTGAAAATTTTATTGTACTACTATTATACTTAATGTCTATCAAAATATAGTAATTTTATCCCTAGTAAGCGTGCCATCACTACCATGTGCTCAACAACTAGCTTAGAATTGATTGCAGAGGTTGTAAACGCTGTAAGAGCGCATTTTGGAGCTTAACTTGCCACTTAAAACTGCTACATTAAATCTTTCTGCATCCAAAAAGCTCAAGTTCAATAGTTTAGTATTAAGGTGCGTTAAAACGTCTGAAAAGAACGTTTTGGAATATATATTAACAACAGAAAATTTTATTGTACTACTATTATACTTAATGTCGATCAAAATATATAGTAATTTTATCCCTGGTAAGCATGCCATCACTACCATGTGCTCAACAACTAGCTTAGAATTGATTGCAGAGGTTGTAAATGCTGTAAGAGCGCATGTGAAGCTTAACTTGCCACTTAAAACTGCTACATTAAATCTTTCTGAATCCAAAAAACTCAAGTTCAATAGTTTAGTATTAAGGTGCGTTAAAAACGTCTGAAAAGAACGTTTTGGAATATATATTAACAACAGAAAATTTTATTGTACTACTATTATACTTAATGTCGATCAGAATATAGTAATTTTATCCCTGGTAAGCGTGCCATCACTACCATGTGCTCAACAACTAGCTTAGAATTGATTGCAGAGGTTGTAAACTCTGTAAGAGCGCATTTGGAGCTTAACTTGCCGCTTAAAACTGCTACATTAAATCTTTCTGCATCCAAAAAATTCAAGTTCAATAGTTTAGTATTAAGGTGCGTTAAAACGTCTGAAAGAACGTTTTGGAATATATATTAACAACAGAAAATTTTATTGTACTACTATTATACTTAATGTCGATCAGAATATAGTAATTTTATCCCTGGTAAGCGTGCCATCACTACCATGTGCTCAACAACTAGCTTAGAATTGATTGCAGAGGTTGTAAACTCTGTAAGAGCGCATTTGGAGCTTAACTTGCCACTTAAAACTGCTACATTAAATCTTTCTGCATCCAAAAAATTCAAGTTCATTAGTTTAGTATTAAGGTGCGTTAAAACATCTGAAAAGCACGTTTTTCAATATACCGGGTGCTGACTTGGGCGACGTACCATAGGAATTTGCATAGTAAATTCTTTATGTTTAATTATTTGCGCCCCTAATTATTTTAGACCTAAAGTGTAAATACATTTTTTGTAGAGAAAAAATACTGCAACCATTCATACTGTTCCTAACAATTTTTCATTTTCCAGAACCAAAGGAATGCAAACAATCAAACTAGCATTTTTACAAAAATCAGTAATGCCATAGAATTATTGAAACAAGCTAATACCAGCGCAAGTGCGCGCGGGGCGATCATCCAGTCACTGCCGTCAAAAAATTGAACGTATTGTCGTTTTTCTCGTTTTGGTGTAAGTTCTGATCCTCATTATTGCACCTACAATTATTTAATAACATGCCTGTAGTCTTAAACGTAAAATGAATCAGTCTAGTAAAGGTTGTTTAGAATTTGCCGATACGGATATTTTGCAATACACAAGGAGCTTACTTAACGAACGTCCACCATACGATTAAAACCATTTTTGTTATGGACAAGGTCTAGGTACCTTAGAGACATTAAGCAGAACATAATTAATAATGAATTAGTATAAACGTCAAACATCAATGACAAACAAACAACACATATTGTCGCTCCGCACGCATTTGCGTTGGCATTGGCTTGTTCCAATAATTCCATGGTATCAATGACTTTTGTGAAAATGCCAGTTAGTTTTTTTTGCATTTCATCGGTTCCGGAAAATAATAAATTGTTAGCAACAATATGAATGGATGCAGTATTTTTTCTCTATAAAAAATGTATTTACACTTTAGCTCTAAAATATTTAGGGGAGCAAATAATTGAACATGAAGAATTTACTATGCAAATTCCTATGGTGCGCCGCGCAAGTCAGCACCCGGTATATTTACTACAGAAAATTTTATTGTACCACTATTATACTTAGTGTAGATCAAAATATAATAATTTTATCAAATATAGTAATTTTATCCATGGAAAGCGTGCCATCACTACCATGTGCTCAACAACTAGCTTAGAATTGATTGGAGAGGGTTGTAAAACGCTGGAGGAGTGCATTTGGTGATTAACTAGCCATATAGAACTGTTCTTTTAAATTTTTTGCATCAAAGAAATTCAAGTTCAATAGTTTAGTATTAAGTTGGATGCAGTATTTTTTCTCTACAAAAAATGTATTTACACTTTAGCTCTAAAATAATTAGGGGAGCAAATAATTGAACATGAAGAATTTACTATGCAAATTCCTATGGTGCGCCGCGCAACTCAGCACCCGGTATATTTACTACAGAAAATTTTATTGTACCCCTATTATACTTAGTGTAGATCAAAATATAATAATTTTAATCCCTGGTAAGCGTGCCATCACTATCATGTGCTCAACAACTAGCTTAGAATTGATTGCAGAGGTTGTAAACGCTGTAGGAGTGCATTTGGATCTGAACTTGCCACTTAAAACTGCTACATTAAATCTTTCTGCATCCAAAAAATTCAAGTTCAATAGTTTAGTATTAAGGTGCGTTAAAACGTCTGAAAAGAACGTTTTGCAATATATATTAACAACATAATATTTTATTGTACTACTATTATACTTAATGTCAATCAAAATATAGTAATTTTATCCCTGGTAAGCGTGCCATCACTACCATGTGCTCAACAACTAGCTTAGAATTGATTGCAGAGGTTTTAAACGCTGTAGGATTGCATTTCGAGCTTAACTTGCCACTTAAAACTGCTACATTAAATCTTTCTGCATCCAAAAATTCAAGTTCAATAGTTTAGTATTAAGGTGCGTTAAAACGTCAGAAAAGAACGTTTTCAATATATATTAACAAAAGAAAATTTTATTGTACTACTATTATACCTAATGTCGATCAAAATATAGTAATTTTATCCCTGGTAAGCGTGCCATCACTACCATGTGCTCAACAACTAGCTTAGAACTGATTGCTGAGGTTGTAAACGCTGTATGAGTGCATTTGGAGCTTAACTTGCCACTTAAAACTGCTACATTAAATCTTTCTGCCCAAAAAATTCAAGTTCAATAGTTTAGTATTAAGGTGCGTTAAAATGTCTGAAAAGAACGTTTTTCAATATATATTAACAACAGAAAATTTTATTGTACTACTATTATACCTAATGTCGATCAAAATATAGTAATTTTATCCCTGGAAACCGTGCCATCACTACCATGTGCTCAACAACTAGCTTAGAACTGATTGCAGAGGTTGTAAACGCTGTAGGAGTGCATTTGGAGCTTAACTTGCCACTTAAAACTGCTACATTAACCCTCAGTTAGGCGCGCACCGCAACGTAACGCGCTTAGTCGCGCTAGGCCCGGTGGACATAAAGCTACAAATCACAACGTTTTGTCGATTATTTCTATGGGGTTATGATTGAATGTGCTTATAGGTATTTTATATGAAGGTTACTGTGCCTATATACACATAATTCTGTTAAACAAATATATGTAAAACCAGCTATTTGAGTGAGAAAAAGGCCGATCAAATGAAAATTTTTGACAAATGCTGAAAAATTCAAAATCAAATTTTTGGCTAATTATAAGATCACTGTAAAAGGAAGTTGTGTGAATGTATCACACCAGATTTTTTTTATTAAATCTGCTACGCTCTCTGGTGTCTTCTGAACGGTTTTAGGAATTGCTCTCTTCTTGTAAACCACAAGCACGTTTTCCTCTAGACGCTGCACACTACTATCTGCTTCCCTCAGCTTCAAAACTTGCCAAAATTTAGCTTCGAAGTCAAACACAAATGGGCAAAGCTTCAGGTTTCATTTTCTGCACTGCGCTTTGGAATTTTACGAAATTAAGCACAACTGGGCTCTGCACACTGGCGAATAAATAAAACTTGACAACTGGCACAAATTATACACTTTAACGTACGAAATCAATTAAAAACTGGGAGCCAATATTACAAACAAGTTTTCGGCTTGGCTTCCGTAATAAACAACAACAATTGACCATTTGGGTCTTTATAGCAACAAGTAACAATTGTTTTAAGTAAGTTTTTACCGTCTTTGATCCTTAACTACTAAATTGTGTTCTTAAATGTCATTTTGGAATACTTTAACCGCACTTTGATTGCATTTTCTCACTTTTAGTATAATAAACACTGATTCTCAAGTTATTAGCACGTTATTGCAATTTTCTTTAGTTCTCAGGTTGCTTTTCAACTGTACTTTGCATCCGTGTGCCTTCTTACACTGCTTATTAACCTTTTAGCTGCGTTATTGATTGTTTACATTATAATATGAATACAAAACGCTGCATAGAACTTCTGTCACGTTTCGAAACACCTCTGTACTTAAACACATTTATTATCGTGTTTTAATGTTACACAATTAACCTGTCAGTCATCATAAAATAAGCTGAACACAACCCTGACGATACTGTTTTATTTCATTACTAACCTCTGTTAATTAAATTACATTTATTGCTAAATGCTAATCATGTCTTATGTAATTATCAATGTTTACTAGTGAATTTGAATCTTTCTTTAGTCTTCGTACGTTAGCAATGCAACCAGAATTGCTGTAAGCATCATACCATTACAATATATGCCCGTGTGCGTTCTCTTTCTATAGACCATATGTCTTATACTCCATCTCATAGCTGTATTGACTACATTTACCTTTGGATGAAACATAGTATTACCAAAGAGCATATAATTATATAATTATATGCTCTTTGGTATTACATATTTAAGCAATAATAATTTACATTCAGAGCACTTTACTGAGCGTAGCTTTCTGTATGTAGATTTCTTCAAAACGTTAGGTTATAAAAGCACTTTAGAAATAAATTAATAAAGCTTTTCTCATAGATTTACAAATTCATATATTTCTCCATTGATGCTTGATATTTACATCCGCGAAAATTCTCATTGGAGCCGTTTTTAACCTGGAACCTGGACCAACTGTATAAATATTATAACATAGTTTATATCTTACAAATATTTACAAAATAAAGCTTGTAATTATTTTGAAGACTGTAAAGATTTATATAATCTCTCTTTGTCAACTGTTTTTAATGAAACATGTAATATACGCAAAAATGGACTCACATTTATTTATACGTTTTAAATTATTTTTATTAAAATTGTTTGTGAAAAGTGTTGCCAAAACGTTGGGAGTCAATCGTAAACAATGCAGAAGAATATACTGTTGATTAGTTTATATATTGTTTATTAAAAAAAATAATAAAAAACGCTACAAATGTATACATCAATTTAATATTTTTTGGAGTAGAAGGATATTTTGCATACTGGTTATATGACTATTTTGCCATAAACTGAATACACTTTTGGTTAAATATAGACGGAGAACATTATAAAATAAAATTATGTCAATTTTTGCTTTATCTCAAATTGTTAGAGGAAAATAATATAGTTTAAGTTATATTTAACGATAATGAGCACATTTCTGATCCAATAGATAAAGGGTAAAGAACAGATGTAGGGTGAATATTTTTACCTTAAGCCCTGTACAGCAATAACATTGTTGTATAAAATGATAGTAGCATTTGGTTTTGATTGTAATATAATTAAAAATGTTCGTAATAAATGGAAAGATAATTTCTCTACTTATACAGAAAGCAAAATATATTATTTGCCCTTGCAGGCTGTTTTAGTTATTTCTTAATTTTACAACTACAGTTCACTTTTTCTAGTTGAAACAAACTGTGCAAACATTATTTGGAACGAAGACGTTCCTGGATTGTGATTTGGAATTTACGTTATAAATAAATTAAAAATTGCTTTAAATGTGAGGAAATGGAAATAGTATTGGTAAGATACACTCATTTCACAAATATTCATCAAACCAAAAATTAAAATTAGTCACTAGAGAAATTAATTTATTGTAATCACAAAGACACAAACAGATGTAAAAATTGATGTAGAGTTGAAGGCGAAGTTTAAAAATCTGGTGTGATACACTCACACAACTTCCTTTTACAGTGATCTTATAATTAGTCAAAAATTTCATTTTTAATTTTTAACCATTTGTTAAAAATTTTCAAAAATTACAAATTCTACAAAAACGGTACAAAATCGAGTGTTAGTTGAAGAGACAAATTTTCTCTAGAATTTTAAGGTGAATTCAAAAATGTATACCGGGTGTTTTATTTAAAATAGAAGTCAATAAAAAAAATAGAAAAAAAAACAAAAGAAACCCACTTTAGAAGTATTCAACTGGAAAATCACCTATCTCACATCAATACACATTAAAAATGTAAGAAAAATGTAAAGTTTAAAAAAAATCGTTAGAGCCGTTTTTGAAAAAATCGAAAAAAACTGAAAAATCACAAGAGTAAACACCTACTTCCGGTTATGCGATTTTCTTCAAAAGCTTGCTGTCTCATCTACATAGTACACAAAACTTATATATGAAGTTTCAATGCCATACCTCTTTTCGTTTTTGAGATATTCTGTTCACAGGCACACACACAGACAGACACACAGACAGACAGACAGACCAATGAAAAAAAAATGTTTTTTGGGATCAGGGGACTCTAAAACGTGAAGATCTGTTGAAAACTCAATTTCGAATTTTTGGGGTGAATCCAATACTTCCTTTATAGTAGTAAAAGGAAGTAATAATCCAAACGTAACTAATATGCAAAAGAAAAGTCAATTACCTCTAGAGCAAAGCGTATTTATACTAAAATATTATTAATTTATTTAAGTGCATGCAGCATTCAAATGCTGTTCCTAAGCATGGCATTAAAGCTTGGATAAGCACATACCTATGTTTAGTTTTTATGAAAAGTAAAAATTGAATCACCTACAATATTATTGTGCTTGTATGACTTGGCAAGTGCAATTTTCTGTAAATAAATGTGAAAGTTATACTTTTCTAGCATTTAGAAATTAATATGAATCTTGTGTTTAGGAAGTTAATAAGTTGCTCTAAGTTTGCTGTTCCAATGACCTGTGTAAAATAAAAACGACAATTTGTGCACATAGCAATTGATGCTAGTTTTATTGAATCTAACCCGATATAAATACACAAATCTAATTGCAAATCATGTATGTAGTTCAAAAGGAGAAGTAAATTGCTTGAGTGATAACTATACCACGCCAAAACTCAATATAATGTTTGTAATATGTAAAACCATTTAAAAAAGTACCTAGTTTATATGTTAGACTAATGTCTTTAAATTTTATCAAGAGTTATATTAAAATAAAGTGGAATATACGTTATAATTGGTTTTTAAACCGTCTTGGGAGTTCTGCACTCCCGTAAAAATAGCTGAAAATTATTTCTAGTCCCTTAATGTATGCAACACACGTAACACTACTGCACCCATGTTGCTAAAGCTGTGTGTTCATCCGTTTCCGTATTACCAAAGAGCATATACTTATATGGTTTTACAGAAAATATTAGTTGCAATATTCTCACTTTTAACCTTAGATTTCGTTTCTAACAGGTCCAGAATTTTCAAAACCGCCTAAAGATAGACAATGAGCCATGCTAAGTAATATTTAAATGATTTCGTTTACACGTCATACTCTTGTTATGTTATTGGTACTATGTAGAGGAAACAAAATATGAATGGAACCAAAAGATTGTGATATAGGTGGTTCGTTGGGCGCTTATCGGGAAGTCGAAAATTCCAAAGCTCTATTTAAATTGTTTTATAATGACGTTCTGCAATGACTGCAGATTGGTGGTTTATAAAATCTTGACGGAGTTATATCAGCTATTATTCGCGCTGAGCTTTCCTTATATTTGTATGTATAATGTATAATTATATAATAAGGTAATAACGTACAACAATGGGGAAAATTTTCGAGCTACCGTGAATCGGCGCATGTGTGCAAATACTAAAACATCTGCCTCTTTTAATACAGACAATGGAGCTTCCGAGGATGCGGGTACGAAACCATTGAATGCTATGGTATTGGCGTTAGTTCAGCCTAAACTAATTTTCCTACAATTTTAAAGTAAGTATAATTAATTGATGCCAGCAATTTAACGAATCATTCGAGTGCGGTCGTTTAATGGTATCCAAAACGTGGGTTAATTCGATTGAAACAATTCATTTTCTGAATCTAGTGCATGTGAAAAGAATTGACACCATTTTGTTTTGTTTAATAATATCAGCGTTTTTTGTGGTCAGCTTCCAAGTCCTACCTGTTTCATAAAATAGCAGTATGCTTGTTGGTGATAAATGATAATAGAGATTAGATACACTTTGCCACAAATGCACTAAATCGCTAAAGAACAAGAGAAAAATGAGAAATAGTTAAGGACATTCGGTGTTCTGCAAGATATTTTAACAGGACAAGACAAAGTACCTCAAATTCAGGACATCCTGCGACATGCAGAACAGTTGGCGCCCTTACTACATCCTTAGCACAGTTACCAACAAACGAACTCAAGGCGTTTACAAAAGAAAAACTAAAGAGGGCGCCACCTTCTTTCTCACACGGACCAAGATCTATGAGTAGAACTTAAAAGTGGCACATTGGTTTCGATGTGAACATACTAACTTGCAGCCTGCACTGGTAGGCTAAATTTTTGTAGCTGGTGGATCAACTGCTCCACCGGCCCATAAATTAATTTGAACAAAGTATTTCAATAATGACAATAATTATTACTCTAATCTAAAACTGTACACCTGCGATCATCCTAGCGCAATCGGAGGATAATCTTCAAAAACTCTTATAGTCTTACACAGATTTGTCATAACAGCGAAGAAATACAATATGACTGTCTCTACTGAAAAATCCAAATGTATGGTTATATCGAAAGAGCCTATACGGTGCAAATTAGAAATTGACACAAAAATTTTGGAGCAAGTAATGGAATTCAAATACCTAGGGGTAGAAGCATCAAGTAACAGAAACACATGTCGAGAGGTTAAACAGCAGGTCATGGAAAGAGCGAGAATATCCGGATAGTTGCGTGACGTAACATGGAAGAATAAGTATTTGAATGTAGAGAGCAAAGTAAAAAATATATAAGGCAATGGTGAGACCAGTATTAACGTATGGAGCCGAAACCAGAGCAGAAACAAGTAAAACAAAACAACTTCTCCGCACAGCAGAAATGAAAACTCTTAGAACGATAACTGGAACATCAAGGCTAGACAGAATTAGAAATGAAAACATAAGAGAAGAGTGTAAAATAACAGATATAGTAAAATGGACAAGAAGCAGAAGAAGAGAGTGGAATGACCTTGTAACAAGAGCCGACAACAACAGTTTAATTAAAATAGCGCGAGTCCGAAGACCGACAGGAAAGAGAGACCCGAGGAGGTCTATGAAAAATGGGCACAAAGTTGGATGTCAACATCAGCAGAAGATAAATATCAAGGAAGATGAGCTTGAAGAAAAACAGGTTTCGAGCTAGAATGAAAGAAGAAGAAGAAGAAGAAGACTGTATACCCTAATTCTGAACTTTTGCCCCTTGCTTGTTGACGTCTTGCTGCTTTGTTATTTCTTACTACTATTGCAATAGCAAAAAAATCACCTTCCGGGATTTTTACGGTCCTTAGATGACAAGCAAACAGGTCTTGGTAAAATATATTTAGGGTGAGCACCTTAAGAGAATAATAAAGCTCTGTCAATTTTGGCTTTAACTCAAGAACTATTACTTATATGAGAGGTTATAATAAAAGTACATAGCTCACGTTTTTATCCTTAAAAAAGAGCATATTTTGGACCCACCATGTACAGGGTAGTCAACTTAAAAATTAAAATTTTGTTTATTTTTGTTTTAACTAAGAAATAAATAAAAGTAATAGTTTGTATATAGCTCAGGATTTATCCTTAACGAAAATGGGACCCAACAAAAACAAGGAAAAAGGAACCAAAAAGCGTAATGTTTTTCATTTATTTTAAAATTGAGGCAAATCGCATTACGAAGTGTTTCCTTTTATTGCTTCAGTATTATTAGGAACGTTAAGATAGTTTTACCTTTAGTTTTCTTTGATTTTTAAAATTTATTAGTGTCACAACCTACACTTGGGAGGGAAATTCTGAGTATAGCCCTTTACAGATTTTTACGTCCTTTTACAATAAAGGAACTATTGGATTCACCCCAAAAATTCGAAATTGAGTTTTCAATAGATCTTTACGTTTTAGAGTCCCCTGAACCCAAAAAACATATTTTTTTCATTGGTCTGTTTGTGTGTTTGTCTGTCTGCCTGCCTGTGAACAGAATATCTCAAAAACGAAAAGAGGCATGGCGTTGAAACTTCATATATAAGTTTTGTGTACTATGTAGATGCGACAGCAAGCTTTTAAAGAAAATCGCATAACCGGAAGTAGGTATTTAATCTTGTGATTTTTCAGTTTTTTTCGATTTTTTAAATCTTTCTGCATCCAAAAAATTTAAGTTCAAAAGTTTAGTATTAAGGTGCGTTAAAACGTCTGAAAAGAACGTTTTTCAATATATATTAACAACAGAAAATTTTATTGTACGACTAGTATACCTAATGTCGATCAAAATATAGTAATGTTATCCCTGGAAAGCGTGCCATCACTACCATGTGCTCAACAACTAACTTAGAATAGATTGCAGAGGTTGAAAACGCTGTGGGAGTGCATTTGGAGCTTAACTTGCCACTTAAAACTGCTACATTAAATCTTTCTGCATCCAAAAAATTTAAGTTCAATAGTTTAGTATTAAGGTGCGTTAAAACGTCTGAAAAGAACGTTTTTCAATATATATTAACATCAGAAAATTTTATTGTACTACTATTATACCTAATGTCGATCAAAATATAGTAATTTTATCCCTGGAAAGCGTGCCATCACCACCATGTGCTCAAAAACTAGCTTAGAATTGATTGCAGAGGTTGTAAACGCTGTAGGAGTGCATTTGGAGATTAACTTGCCACTTAAAACAGCTATATTAAATCTTTTTGCATCCAAAAAATTCAATTTCAATAGTTTAGTATTAAGGTGCGTTAAAACGTCTGAAAAGAACGTTTTTCAATATATATTAACAACAGAAAATTTTATTGTACTACTATTATACCTAATGTCGATCAAAATATAGTAATTTTATCCCTGGAAAGCGTGCCATCACTACCATGTGCTCAACAACTAACTTAGAATTGATTGCAGAGGTTGAAAACGCTGTGGGAGTGCATTTGGAGCTTAACTTGCCACTTAAAACTGCTACATTAAATCTTTCTGCATCCAAAAAATTCAAGTTCAATAGTTTAGTATTAGGGTGCGTTAAAACGTCTGAAAAGAACGTTTTTCAATATATATTAACAACAGAAAATTTTATTGTACTACTATTATACCTAATGTCGATCAAAATATAGTAATTTTATCCCTGGAAAGCGTGCCGTCACTACCATGTGCTCAACATCTAGCTTAGAATTGATTGCAGAGGTTGTAAACGCTGTAGGAGTGCATTTGGAGCTCAACTTGCCACTTAAAACTGCTACATTAAATCTTTCTGTATCCAAAAAATTCAAGTTCAATAGTTTACTATTAAGGTGCGTTAAAACGTCTGAAAAGAACATTTTTCAATATATATTAACAACAGAAAATTTTATTGTACTACTATTATACCTAATGTCGATCAAAATATAGTAATTTTTTCCCTGGAAAGCGTGCCATCACTACCATGCGCTCAACAACTAGCTTAGAATTGATTGCAGAGGCTGTAAACGCTGTGGGAGTGCATTTGGAGCTTAACTTTCCACTTAAAACTGCTACATTAAATCTTTTTGCATCCAAAAAATTCAAGTTCAATAGTTTAGTATTAAGGTGCGTTAAAACGTCTGAAAAGAACGTTTTTCAATATATATTAACAACAGAAAATTTTATTGTACTACTATTATACCTAATGTCGATCAAAATATAGTAATTTTATCCCTGGTAAGCGTGCCATCTCTACCATGTGCTCAACAACTAACTTAGAATTGATGCAGATGTTGAAAACGCTGTGGGAGTGCATTTGGAGCTTAACTTGCCACTTAAAACTGCTACATTAAATCTTTCTGCATCCAAAAAATTTAAGTTCAATAGTTTAGTATTAAGGTGCGTTAAAACGTCTGAAAAGAACGTTTTTCAATATATATTAACATCAGAAAATTTTATTGTACTACTATTATACCTAATGTCGATCAAAATATAGTAATTTTATCCCTGGAAAGCGTGCCATCACTACCATGTGCTCAACAACTAACTTAGAATTGATTGCAGAGGTTGTAAACGCTGTAGGAGTGCATTTGGAGCTTAACTTGCCACTTAAAACTGCTACATTAAATCTTTCTGCATCCAAAAAATTCAAGTTCAATAGTTTACTATTAAGGTGCGTTAAAACGTCTGAAAAGAACGTTTCTCAATATATATTAACAACAGAAAATTTTATTGTACTACTATTATACCTAATGTCGATCAAAATATAGTAATTTTATCCCTGGAAAGCGTGCCATCACTACCATGTGCTCAACAACTAACTTAGAATTGATTGCAGAGGTTGTAAACGCTGTAGGAGTGCATTTGGAGCTTAACTTGCCACTTAAAACTGCTACATTAAATCTTTCTGCATCCAAAAAATTCAAGTTCAAAAGTTTAGTATTAGGGTGCGTTAAAACGTCTGAAAAGAACGTTTTTCAATATATATTAACAACAGAAAATTTTATTCTACTACTATTATACCTAATGTCGATCAAAATATAGTAATTTTATCCCTGGAAAGCGTGCCATCACTACCATGTGCTCAACAACTAACTTAGAATTGATTGCAGAGGTTGTAAACGCTGTAGGAGTGCATTTGGAGCTTAACTTGCCACTTAAAACTGCTACATTAAATCTTTCTGCATCCAAAAAATTCAAGTTCAATAGTTTACTATTAAGGTGCGTTAAAACGTCTGAAAAGAACGTTTTTCAATATATATTAACAACAGAAAATTTTATTGTACTACTATTATACCTAATGTCGATCAAAATTTAGTAATTTTATCCCTGGAAAGCATGCCATCACTACCATGTGCTTAACAACTAGCTTAGAATCAATTGCAGAGGTTGTAAACGCTGTAAGAGCGCATTTGGAGCTTAACTAGCCACTTAAAACTGCTACATTAAATCTTTCTGCATCCCAAAATTCAAGTTTAATAGTTTAGTATTAAGGTGCGTTAAAACGTCAGAAAAGAACGTTTTGGAATATATATTAACAAAAGAAAATTTTATTGTACTACTGTTATACCTAATGTCGATCAAAATATAGTAATTTTATCCCTGGAAAGCGTTCCATCACTACCATGTCCTCAACAACTAGCTTAGAATTGATTGCTGAGATTGTAAACGCTGTATGAATGCATTTGGAGCTTAACTTGCCACTTAAAACTGCTACATTAAATCTTTCTGCATCCAAAAAATTCAAGTTCAATAGTTTAGTATTAAGGTGCGTTAAAATGTCTGAAAAGAACGCTTTTCAATATATATTAACAACAGAAAGTTTTATTGTACTACTATTATACCTAATGTCGATCAAAATATAGTAATTTTATCCCTGGAAAGCGTGCCATCACTACCATGTGCTCAACAACTAACTTAGAATTGATTGCAGAGGTTGAAAACGCTGTGGGAGTGCATTTGGAGCTTAACTTGCCACTTAAAACTGCTACATTAAATCTTTCTGCATCCAAAAAATTTAAGTTCAATAGTTTAGTATATTAAGGTGCGTTAAAACGTCTGAAAAGAAAGTTTTTCTATATATTGCTATGATATAAAAAATGATAAAAAGAATACATTCTTTAAAAAGGTTGAATCAATTTTAGAACTGGCCAAGATTGGTATAATAATTTTAAAATATGCAAGTCGTTTGAATTGTCAAAAATAAATTATTGTTCATATGAGATGCACTGCAGAAAGTATATAAAGTATTGGAATATAACTCAATTTTATAAATGCAATGGTTATTTAAGTTTCTGGAAAGTGTATAAATAGTTATAACCTAAAAAATGATTTATGTCAACACATTTAACTAATTTGATTTATTTAAATAATAAATAAGATTTTTCAAAGAGAGTGCTGAGATAAGTAAAAAGGGGTTGTTTATGTTTGAGATAGAAAGAGGGCGGATATAATAAAAATGAGGAAGATATGTCAGATTAAATAATTATCCAGAATTAATTGCATAATAGATAAACTCTGGGTATAACATAATTTAAAAGGTGTTAAAAGTGTTTATCAGTGCGTGATAACATTGTGGAGAAAATATCAATCAACTAGAAGAACATTGTTACAACAGTAGCAAAATCCGGAACAGTCAAAGGGATACTTCAAGGCTGAAGGATGCAGACGAGACACCACTATTGATAAAGCAGATCAAAGGGATACTTCAAGGTTGAAGGATACAGACAACACACAACTATTGATAAAGCAGAGTGAGTTAAAAATTGAAATTATATTATCAGTACTGAGCGACGAACAATATTAACTAAAGAGGAAATTTAAAAAGGCCAATAGAAAGAGACTTTAAAAGCATGCAAATTAGATAAGATTCATTTAATAATAGATTTGTAAACTTGAAGTTTAGAAATGATAATTAATTTTGGAATTGTAATTAAAATAAATTTGTTTTAAATTGTTTAAACGTCTGTAAATTAATTAAACATGAACAATCACTTACAAATTGGAATAATGGATAACTAAGTTAAACAAGATGTCATTCAAAGGTTGAAATTGAACTATTGACATAATACAAACAATATTTTTCAAAATAATTCAATTTGTTAACATACTTTAAAATAGATTGCAGTGCATAATTAAATATTAAGCAACAGTTACCCTGCAGATAAAGAAATATTAGAGCTAGTCGAGGTTATTATTAATACATGCAAAAGATATCTACAAGGTAAGTTTTATATTGATTGAACATTTTTAATAAGTAAATAATAAAGTTACAACACCTTCGTACGTAGCAATATATTAACAACAGAAAATTCTATTGTACTACTATTATACCTAATGTCGATCAAAATAAGGTAATTTTATCCCTGGAAAGCGTGCCATCACTACCATGTGCTCAACAACTAGCTTAGAATTGATTGCAGAGGTTGTAAACGCTGTAGGAGTACATTTGGAGCTTAACTTGCCACTTAAAACTGCTACATTAAATCTTTCTGCATCCAAAAAATTCAACTTCAATAGTTTAGTATTAAGGTGCGTTAAAACGTCTGAAAAGATCGTTTTTCAATATATATTAACAACAGAAAATTTTATTGTACTACTATTATACTTAATGTCGATCAAAATATAGTAATTTTATCCTTGGAAAGCGAGCCATCACTACCATGTGCTCAACAACTAGCTTAGAATTGATAGCAGAGGTTGTAAACGCTGTACTAGTGCATTTGGAGCTTAACTTGCCACTTAAAACTGCTACATAAAATCTTTCTGCATCCAAAAAATTCAAGTTCAATGGTTTAGTATTAAGTTGCGTTAAAACGTCTGAAAAGAACGTTTTTCAATATATATTAACAACAGAAAATTTTATTGTACTACTATTATACCTAATGTCGATCAAAATATAGTAATTTTATCCCTGGAAACCGTGCCATCACTACCATGTGCTCAACAACTTGCTTAGAATTGATTGCAGAGGTTGTAAACGCTGTAGGAGTGCATTTGGAGCTTAACTTGCCACTTAAAACTGCTACATTAAATCTTTCTGCATCCAAAAAATTCAAGTTCAATAGTTTAGTATTAAGGTGCGTTAAAACGTCTGAAGAGCACGTTTTTCAATATATATTAACAACAGAAAATTTTATTGTACTACTATTATACCTAATGTCGATCAAAATATAGTAATTTTATCCCTGGAAAGCGTGCCATCACTACCATGTGCTCAACAACTAGCTTAGAATTGATTGCAGAGGTTGTAAACGCTGTAGGAGTGCATTTGGAGCTTAACTTCCCACTTAAAACTGCTACATTAAATCTTTCTGCATCCAAAAAATTCAAGTTCAATAGTTTAGTATTAAGGTGCGTTAAAACGTCTGAAGAGAACGTTTTTCAATATACAGTGTGGTCCATTAAGTGTGCAACAAATGGGAAATTTTTTTATTAGTTGTACAATCGAAATTTAAATATTGCCAAAAGTTAGTGCATGTTCGATAACCATATCAGATGCCCTTAGAATGGCTTCAAGTCAAACAATATACAGGGCAGGACAAAAAATATGAAATTCGTTCAAGAACAAAGTTACCTTATTTAAAAAAATATAGCAAAATTTTATTGAGAAAAGTTGTTGAGAATTAAAAGTTATGCTCAAATACTACAAAGTCACGGCCTCCTATTCGAATTTTGATTCTTTTTTGGAAAATTTTATATTACCCCCGTATGATACATATTTTTATTATTTTGATTTTATATGTATTTAAAGTAGCCACAACCACATCCCATTTAAATAACTTTTAGCAACTTGAAGCGTATTTGTAAAATTTACTTGGATTTATATTTTTTTAGGTAACCGTCCACTTCATGTTTGTTGCAACGATATTTAACAGAACTTTAGAATTTCGCAAATATTCTTCTTAACAAGGCAAATGCTTTACTAATAATAATTTACATATGAAAAACTCTTAATAAAATCAGAATAATAGAAATGTGTATCATACGGGGATAATACAAAATTTTACAAAAAAAGAATCAAAATTCGAATAGGAGGCCGTGACTTTGTATTTGAGCATAACTTTTGATTATAAACAACTTTTCTCAATAAAATTTTGCTATGTTTTTTTAAATAAGGTAACTTTATTCTTGAACGAATTTCATATTTTTTGTCCTGCCCTTTATATTGTTTGACTTGAAGCCATTCTAAGGGCATCTGATATGGTTATCGAACATGCACTAACTTTTAGCGGTATTTAAATTTCGTTTTTACAACTAATAAAAAAATGTCCCATTTGTTGCACACTTAATGGACCACACTGTACATATATTAACAACAGAAAATTTTATTGTACAATTATTATACTTAATGTCGATCAAAATATAGTAATTTTATTCCTAGTAAGCGTGCCATCACTACAATGTGCTCAACAACTAGCTTAGAATTGATTGCAGAGGTTGTAAACGCTGTAAAAGCGCATTTGAAGCTTAACTTGCCACTTAAAACTGCTACATTAAATCTTTCTGCATCCAAAAAACTCAAGTTCAATAGCTTAGTATTAAGGTGCGTTAAAACGTCTGAAAAGAACGTTTTGGAATATATATTAACAACAGAAAATTTTATTGTACTACTATTATACTTAATGTCGATCAAAATATAGTAATTTTATCACTGGTAAGCGTGCCATCACTACCATGTGCTCAACAACTAGCTTAGAATTGATTGCAGAGGTTGTAAACGCTGTAAGAGCGCATTTGGAGCTTAACTTGCCACTTAAAACTGCTACATTAAATCTTTCTGCATCCAAAAAACTCAAGTTCAATAGTTCAGTATTAAGTTGCGTTAAAACGTCTGAAAAGAACGTTTTGGAATATATATTAACAACAGAAAATTTTATTGTACTACTATTATACTTAATGTCGATCAAAATATAGTAATTTTATTCCTAGTAAGCGTGCCAGCACTACCATGTGCTCAACAGCTGGCTTAGAATTGATTGCAGAGGTTGTAAACGCTGTAAGAGCGCATTTGGAGCTTAACTTGCCACTTAAAACTGCAACATTAAATTTTTCTGCATCCAAAAAATTCAAGTTCATTAGTTTAGTATTAAGGTGCGTTAAAACATCTGAAAAGCACGTTTTTCAATATACCGGGTGCTGACTTGGGCGACGCACCATAGGAATTTGCATAGTAAATTTTTTATATTCAATTATTTGCTCCCCTAATTATTTTAGACCTAAAGTGTGAATACATTTTTTGTAGAGAAAAAAATACTACAACCATTCAGACTGTTTCTAACAATTTTTCATTTTCCAGAACCAAGGGAATGCAAAAAATCAAACTAGCATTTTTACAAAAATCAGTAATGCCATGGAATTATTGAAACAAGCTAATACCAACGCAAGTGCGCGCGGGGCGATCATCCAGTCACTGCCGTCAAAAAATTGAACGTATTGTCGTTTTTCTCGTTTTGGTGTAAGTTCTGATCCTCATTATTGCACCTACAATTATTTAATAACGTGCCTGTAGTCTTAAACGTAAAATGAATCAGTCTAGTAAAGGTTGTTTAGAATTTGCCGATACGGATATTTTGCAATAAACAAGGAGCTTACTTAACGAACGTCCACCATACGATTAAAACCATTTTTGTTATGGACAAGGTCTAGGTACCTTAGAGACATTAAGCAGAACATAATTAATAATGAATTATTATAAACGTCAAACATCAATGACAAGCAAACAACACATATTGTCGATCCGCACGCATTTGCGTTGGCATTGGCTTGTTCCAATAATTCCATGGCATCAATGATTTTTGTGAAAATTACAGTTTGTTTTTTTGCATTTCTTCGGTTCCGGAAAATGATAAATTGTTAGCAACAATATGAATGGATGCAGTATTTTTTTCTCTACAAAAAATGTATGTACACCTTAGCTCTAAAATAATTAGGGGAGCAAGTAATTGAACATGAAGAATTTACTATGCAAATTCCTATGGTGCGCCGCGCAAGGTAGCACCCGGTATATTTACTACAGAAAATTTTATAGTACCACTATTATTCTTAGTGTAGATCAAAATATAATAATTTTATCCCAGGTAAGCGTGCCATCACTATCATGTGCTCAAAAACTAGCTTAGAATTGATTGCAGAGGTTGTAAACGCTGTAGGAGTGCATTTGGATCTTAACTTGCCACTTAAAACTGCTACATTAAATCTTTCTGCATCCAAAAATTCAAGTTCAATAGTTTAGTATTAAGGTGCGTTAAAACGTCTGAAAAGAACGTTTTTCAATATATATTAACAACAGAAAATTTTATTGTACTACTATTATACCTAATGTCGATCAAAATATAGTAATTTTATCCCTGGTAAGCGTGCCATCACTACCATGTGCTCAACAACTAGCTTAGAATTGATTGCAGAGGTTGTAAACGCTGTAGGAGTGCATTTGGAGCTTAACTTGCCACTTAAAACTGCTACATTAAATCTTTTTGCATCCAAAAATTCAAGTTCAATAGTTTAGTATTAAGGTGCGTTAAAACGTCAGAAAAGAACGTTTTGGAATATATATTAACAACAGAAAATTTTATTGTAATAGTATTATACCTAATGTCGATCAAAATATAGTAATTTTATCCATGGAAAGCGTGCCATCACTACCATGTGCTCAACAACTAGCTTAGAATTGATTGGAGAGGTTGTAAACGCTGGAGGAGTGCATTTGGAGCTTAACTTGCCACTTAAAACTGCTACATTAAATCTTTCTGCATCCAAAAAATTTAAGTTCAATAGTTTAGTATTAAGGTGCGTTAAAACGTCTGAAAAGAACATTTTTCAATATATATTAACAACAGCAAAATTTTATTGTACTACTATTATACCTAATGTCGATCAAAATATAGTAATTTTATCCCTGGTAAGTGTGCCATCACTACCATGTGCTCAACAACTAGCTTAGAATTGATTGGAGAGGTTGTAAACGCTGTAGGAGTGCATTTGGTGATTAACTAGCCATATAGAACTGCTATTTTAAATTTTTTGCATCAAATAAATTCAAATTCAATAGTTTAGTATTAAGTTGCGTTAAAACGTCTGAAAAGAACGTTTTTCAATATATATTAACAACAGAAAATTTTATTGTACTACTATTATACCTAATGTCGATCAAAATATAGTAATTTTATCTCTGGAAACCGTGCCACTACTATCATGTGCTCAACTACTAGCTTAGAATTGATTGCAGAGGTTGTAAACGCTGTAGGAGTGCATTTGGAGCTTAACTTGCCACTTAAAACTGCTACATTAAATCTTTCTGCATCCAAAAAATTTAAGTTTAATAGTTTAGTATTAAGGTGCGTTAAAACGTCTGAAAAGAACATTTTTCAATATATATTAACAACAGCAAAATTTTATTGCACTACTATTATACCTAATGTCGATCAAAATATAGTAATTTTATCCCTGGTAAGCGTGCCATCACTACCATGTGCTCAACAACTAGCTTAGAATTGATTGGAGAGGTTGTAAACGCTGTAGGAGTGCATTTGGTGATTAACTAGCCATATAGAACTGCTATTTTAAATTTTTTGCATCAAAGAAATTCAAATTCAATAGTTTAGTATTAAGTTGCGTTAAAACGTCTGAAAAGAACGTTTTTCAATATATATTAACAACAGAAAATTTTATTGTACTACTATTATACCTAATGTCGATCAAAATATAGTAATTTTATCTCTGGAAACCGTGCCACTACTATCATGTGCTCAACTACTAGCTTAGAATTGATTGCAGAGGTTGTAAACGCTGTAGGAGTGCATTTGGAGCTTAACTTGCCACGTAAAACTGCTACATTAAATCTTTCTGCATCCAAAAAATTCAAGTTCAATAGTTTATTATTAAGGTGCGTTAAAACGTCTGAAAAGAACGTTTTTCAATATATATTAACAACAGAAAATTTTATTGTACTACTATTATACCTAATGTCGATCAAAATATAGTAATTTTATCCCTGGAAACCGTGCCATCACTACCATGTGCTCAACTACTAGCTTAGAATTGATTGCAGAGGTTGTAAACGCTGTAGGAGTGCATTTGGAGCTTAACTTGCCACTTAAAACTGCTACATTAAATCTTTCTGCATCCAAAAAATTTAAGTTCAATAGTTTAGTATTAAGGTATAATATAATAATAATAATAATAATAATTTATTATCCATTAAATATATAAATTTGTGGAATCGTCATACAAATACAATAATATAAATAAAAACACATTTAAATTGTACAATAAAATTATTAACGCCAACTTATTGTAAAAAATTCGTATAGTGAATATAAACAATTGCACTTTAATACATTTTTAATATGTTTTTTAAACTGGTTTATGTTCAATATGCGTACGGAATGAGGCAAAGCATTATACATTTGAATTCCTAACACCATTTTACTCGACTGTTTTAATCTATGTTGAGGTAATATTAAGTCAGATCTATATCTAGTTTCGTAATCATGGTTTTCAGTGTAGTTACGGAATTTTTTTAAATTTTCCTTCACATAACATAGGTTTTGAAATGCAATTAAAGAAAACAAAGAAAGAATACCCAGCGTAATAAATAGAGGTTTAGCATGTTCAGTCCTTTTCTTGCCCATAATACTACGAACAGCCATTTTTTGCAACACGAATATTTCATTTAGATAGGTTTTACTCGAAGTTCTCCAGGCAAGAAGTCCGTACGACAGTGCCGAATGGAACATAGCGTAATATACTTGTACAGCTACTTCCTTAGATGCTACAATGTTAATTCTACGTATAGCAAAGATACTATTTGAAAGTTTTGCGCTTAAATAATTAAGATGACCTTTCCAAGATAGTTTGTTGTCTATTTTAACGCCTAAAAATTTAACATGAGAGCATTCAGGATCAGTCATATTAAGTGAGAATTTCATATGTTCAGTTTTCGTTTCGTTTAAATATAGTTTATTTGCACTAAACCACATCTTTGATTTGTTCATCACTTCATCTTGAGATTGAACCACTTCACTACTATCACTTCCAGTAACTGAGAGGGTGGTGCGTTAAAACGTCTAAAAAGAAAGTTTTTCTATATATATTAACAACAGAAAATTTTATTGTACTACTATTATACCTAATGTCGATCAAAATATAGTAATTTTATCCCTGGAAAGCGTGCCATCACTACCATGTGCTCAACAACTAGCTTAGAATTGATTGCAGAGGCTGTAAACGCTGTGGGAGTGCATTTGGAGCTTAACTTTCCACTTAAAACTGCTACATTAAATCTTTTTGCATCCAAAAAATTCAAGTTCAATAGTTTAGTATTAAGGTGCGTTAAAACGTCTGAAAAGAACGTTTTTCAATATATATTAACAACAGAAAATTTTATTGTACTACTATTATACCTAATGTCGATCAAAATATAGTAATTTTATCCCTGGTAAGCGTGCCATTACTACCATGTGCTCAACAACAAGCTTAGAATTGATTGGAGAGGTTATAAACGCTGTAGGAGTGCATTTGGAGATTAACTTGCCACTTAAAACAGCTATATTAAATCTTTTTGCATCCAAAAAATTCAAGTTCAATAGTTTAGTATTAAGGTGCGTTAAAACGTCTGAAAAGAACGTTTTTCAATATATATTAACAACAGAAAATTGTATTGTACTACTATTATACCTAATGTCGATCAAAATATAGTAATTTTATCCCTGGAAGGCGTGCCATCACTACCATGTGCTCAAAAACTAGCTTAGAATTGATTGCAGAGGTTGTAAACGCTGTAGGAGTGCATTTGGAGATTAACTTGCCACTTAAAACAGCTATATTAAATCTTTTTGCATCCAAAAAATTCAATTTCAATAGTTTAGTATTAAGGTGCGTTAAAACGTCTGAAAAGAACGTTTTTCAATATATATTAACAACAGAAAATTTTATTGTACTACTATTATACCTAATGTCGATCAAAATATAGTAATTTTATCCCTGGAAAGCGTGCCATCACTACCATGTGCTCAACAACAAGCTTAGAATTGATTGCAGAGGTTGTAAACGCTGTAAGAGCGCATTTGGAGCTTAACTAGCCACTTAAAACTGCTACATTAAATCTTTCTGCATCCAAAAATTCAAGTTTAATAGTTTAGTATTAAGGTGCGTTAAAACGTCAGAAAAAAACGTTTTTCAATATATATTAACAACAGAACATTTTATTGTACTACTATTATACCTAATGTCGATCAAAATATAGTAATTTTATCCCTGGAAAGCGTGCCATCACTACCATGTGCTCAACAACAAGCTTAGAATTGATTGGAGAGGTTATAAACGCTGTAGGAGAGCATTTGGTGATTAACTAGCCATATAGAACTGCTATTTTAAATTTTTTGCATCAAAGAAATTCAAGTTCAATAGTTTAGTATTAAGTTGCGTTAAGTTGCGCCCCAAACGGTAGCTGTTCTATGTATCGGTGGCTACCAGAATTCGCAAACGTTTACTATCTTACTGTTGAGTATTAAACAACTTGAAATAAAAAGGAGGTTCAATTTTAAGTGCAGTTTACAGGACCAATTTCACTGGTTGTATGGTTTGACCGCAAGCTGGACAAGAGTTATTTATCACTCAGACAAGCACTAACAATTGCCAACCAACACAATTTTGTATTCTTTCAGGGCTTTTACAGCTAAGCCTATATTAAATTTTATAGGTTGCACCGACTAAGAAGCTAGAAAAGGTATTTCCGAACGCTCCAAACTGTAGCACTTCTATGTGCTGGTAGATACCAACATTCGCAGACATTTACTATCTCACTATTGAGTATGATACAACTTGAAAAAGCAGGCGTTTGATTTTTAAATGCAGTTTACAGGGCTAATATCACTGACTGACTACAAGCTGGTCGAGAGTTATTTTTAATTCCGACAAGAGCTAACACCTGCCAACCAACACAAATTTATTATTTTTCAGGGCTTTTAAAGCTAAGCTTGCATGGATATTATAGGTTACAGCGGCTACGATGCTAAAAAAAGTCATTTCCGAAGGCATCAAGCGGTAGCTGAGTATTAAACAACTTGATACAAGCAGGCGGTTGAATTTTAACTGCAGTTTACAGGACTACTATCACTGATTGTACGGTTTGACTGCAAGCTGGCCAAGAGTTATTTATCGCTCAGACAAGCACTAACAATTGCCTTCCAACACAATGTTGTTATCTTACAGGGCTTTTAAAGCTAACCCTGCATTAAATTTTATAGGTTGCAGCGATCAAGACGCTAGAAAAGGTATTTCCGGACACTCCAAACGGTAGCAGTTCTATGTATTGCTGCATACCAGCCTTCGCAAACGTTTTCTATCGTACTATTGATTATTAAACAACGTGATATAAGCAGCCGGTTAAATTTTAAATGCAGTTAATAGGACTAATATCACTGACTGTACGGTTTGACTACAAGCTGGCCAAGAGTTATTTATCAACAGACAAGCACTAACAATTGCCAACAAACACAATGTTGTTCTCTTTCAGTGCTTTTAAAGCTAAGCATGATGATATTATAGGTTGCAGCAGCTACGATGCTAAAAAAATCCATTTCCGAACGCCCCAAACGGTAGCTGTTCTGTGTATCGGTGGCTACCAAAATTCGCAAACGTTTACTATCTTACTATTGAGTATTAAACAACTTGAAACAAGTAGGAGGTTCAATTTTAAGTGCAGTTTACAGGACCAATTTCATTGATTGTATGGTTTGACCGCAAGCTGGACAAAAGCTATTTATCACTCAGGCAAGCATTAACAATTGCAAACCAACACAATTTTGTTATCTTTCAAAGCTTTTAAAGCTAAGCTTAATGGATATTATAGGTTGCAGCGGCTACGATGCTAAAAAAAGTCATTTCCGAAGGTATCAAACGGCAGCTGTTCTATGTATCGGTGGCTACCAACATTCGCAAACGTTTACTATCTTACTATTGAGTATTAAACAACTTGATACAAGCAGGCCGTTGAATTTTAAATGCAGTTTACAGGACTAATATCACTGATTGTACGGTTTGATAGCAGGCTGGCCAAGAGTTATTTATCACTCAGACAAGCACTAACAATTTCCAACCAATACAATGTTATTATCTTCCACGGCTTTTAAAGCTAAACCTGCATTAAATTTTTCAGGTTGCAGCGACTATGACACTAGAAAAGGTATTTCCGGACACTCCAAACAGTAGCAGTTCTATGTATTGGTGCATAGCGGCGTTCGCAATCATATACTATATTACTATTGAGTATGAAACAACTTGAAACAAACAGACGGTTGATTTTTAAATGCAGTTTACAGGGCTAACACCACTGATTGACTGCAAGCTGTCCGAGCCCCAAACGGTAGCTGTTCTATGTATCAGTGGCTACCAACATTCGCAAACGTTTACTATCTTACTATTGAGTATTAAACAACTTGATACAAGCAGGCGGTTGAATTTTATCTGCAGTTTACAGGACTAATATCACTGACTGTACGGTTTGACTGCAAGCTGGCCAAGAGATAATTATCACTCAGACAAGCACTAACAATTGACTACCAACACAATTTTGTTATTTTTCGGGGCTTTTAAAACTAAGCCTTCATTAAATTTTATAGGTTGCAGCGACTAAGAAGCTAGGAAAGTTATTTCCGAACGCTCCAAACGGTAGCAGTTCTGTGTGTTGGTGCATACCAGCCTTGGCAAACATTTACTATCTTACTATTGAGTATGAAACAACTTGAAAAAACCAGGCGGTTAGTTTTAAATGCAGTACAGGGCTAATATCAGTGATTGACTGCAAGCTGGCCGAGAGTTATTTTTAAGTCCGACAAGAGCTAACAATTGCCAACCAACACAAATTTATTATTTTTCAGGGCTCTTAAAGCTAAGATTGATGGATATTATAGGTTACAGCGGCTACGATGCTAAAAAAAATAATTTCCGAAGACTCCAAACGGTAGCTGTTCTGTGTATCGGTGGCTACCAGCATTCGCAAACGTTTACTATCTTACTATTGAGTATTAAACAACTTGAAACAAGCAGGAGGTTGAATTTTAAGTGCATTTTACAGGACTAATATCACTGACTGTACGGTTTGACTGCAAGCTGGCCAAGAGTTATTTATCACCCAGACAAGCACTAACAATTGCCAACCAACACAATTTTGTTATCTTACAGAGCTTTTAAAGTTAAGCCTGATTTAAATTTTATAGGTTGCAGCGACTAAGAAGCTAGAAAAGGTATTTCCGAACACTCCAACGGTAGCAGTTTTATGTATTGGTGCATACCAGCGTTAGCAAACATATACTATATTACTGTTGTGTATGAAACAACTTGAAACAAACAGACGGTTGATTTTTAAATGCAGTTTACAGGGCTAACACTACTGATTGACTACAAGCTGGCCGAAAGTTATTTTTATGTCCGACAAGAGCTAACAATTGCCAACCAACAGAAATTTGTTATCTTTCAGGCCTTTTAAAGATAAGCTTCCACGGATATTACAGGTTGCAGCGGCTACGATGCTAAAAAAAGCCATTTCCGAACACCCCAAACGGTAGCTGTTCTATGTATCGGTGGCTACCAACATTCGCAAACGTTTACTATCTTACTATTGAGTAATAAACAACTTGATACAACCGGCGGTTGAATTTTAACTGCAGTTTACAGGACTAATATCTCTGATTGTACGGTTAGACTGCAAGCCGGCCAAAAAATAATTATCACTCAGACAAACATTAACAATTGCGAACCAACACAATTTTGTTATCTTTCAGGGCTTTTAAAGCTAAGCCTGCATTAAATTTTATAGGTTGTAGCGACTAAGACGCTACAAAAGTTATTTCTGAACGCTCCCAACTGTAGCAGTTCTATTTGTTTGTGCATACCAGCCTTGGCAAACGTTTTCTATCTTACTATTGATTATTAAACAACTTGATACAAGCAGGTGGTTGAATTTTAAGTGCGGTTAATAGTACTAATATCACTGATTGTACGGTTTGACTACAAGCTGGCCAAGAGTTATTTATCAACAGACAAGCACTTACAATTGCCAACCAACAAAATGTTGTTCTCTTTCAAGGCTTTCAAAGATAAGCTTGATGGATTTTATAGGTTGCAGAGGCTACGATGCTAAAAAAAAGCCATTTCCGAACGCCCCAAACGGTAGCTGTTCTATGTATTGCTGCATACCAGCCTTCGCAAACGTTTTCTATCGTACTATTGATTATTAAACAACGTGATATAAGCAGCCGGTTAAATTTTAAATGCAGTTAATAGGACTAATATCACTGACTGTACGGTTTGACTACAAGCTGGCCAAGAGTTATTTATCAACAGACAAGCACTAACAATTGCCAACAAACACAATGTTGTTCTCTTTCAGTGCTTTTAAAGCTAAGCATGATGATATTATAGGTTGCAGCAGCTACGATGCTAAAAAAATCCATTTCCGAACGCCCCAAACGGTAGCTGTTCTGTGTATCGGTGGCTACCAAAATTCGCAAACGTTTACTATCTTACTATTGAGTATTAAACAACTTGAAACAAGTAGGAGGTTCAATTTTAAGTGCAGTTTACAGGACCAATTTCATTGATTGTATGGTTTGACCGCAAGCTGGACAAAAGCTATTTATCACTCAGGCAAGCATTAACAATTGCAAACCAACACAATTTTGTTATCTTTCAAAGCTTTTAAAGCTAAGCTTAATGGATATTATAGGTTGCAGCGGCTACGATGCTAAAAAAAGTCATTTCCGAAGGTATCAAACGGCAGCTGTTCTATGTATCGGTGGCTACCAACATTCGCAAACGTTTACTATCTTACTATTGAGTATTAAACAACTTGATACAAGCAGGCCGTTGAATTTTAAATGCAGTTTACAGGACTAATATCACTGATTGTACGGTTTGATAGCAGGCTGGCCAAGAGTTATTTATCACTCAGACAAGCACTAACAATTTCCAACCAATACAATGTTATTATCTTCCACGGCTTTTAAAGCTAAACCTGCATTAAATTTTTCAGGTTGCAGCGACTATGACACTAGAAAAGGTATTTCCGGACACTCCAAACAGTAGCAGTTCTATGTATTGGTGCATAGCGGCGTTCGCAATCATATACTATATTACTATTGAGTATGAAACAACTTGAAACAAACAGACGGTTGATTTTTAAATGCAGTTTACAGGGCTAACACCACTGATTGACTGCAAGCTGTCCGAGCCCCAAACGGTAGCTGTTCTATGTATCAGTGGCTACCAACATTCGCAAACGTTTACTATCTTACTATTGAGTATTAAACAACTTGATACAAGCAGGCGGTTGAATTTTATCTGCAGTTTACAGGACTAATATCACTGACTGTACGGTTTGACTGCAAGCTGGCCAAGAGATAATTATCACTCAGACAAGCACTAACAATTGACTACCAACACAATTTTGTTATTTTTCGGGGCTTTTAAAACTAAGCCTTCATTAAATTTTATAGGTTGCAGCGACTAAGAAGCTAGGAAAGTTATTTCCGAACGCTCCAAACGGTAGCAGTTCTGTGTGTTGGTGCATACCAGCCTTGGCAAACATTTACTATCTTACTATTGAGTATGAAACAACTTGAAAAAACCAGGCGGTTAGTTTTAAATGCAGTACAGGGCTAATATCAGTGATTGACTGCAAGCTGGCCGAGAGTTATTTTTAAGTCCGACAAGAGCTAACAATTGCCAACCAACACAAATTTATTATTTTTCAGGGCTCTTAAAGCTAAGATTGATGGATATTATAGGTTACAGCGGCTACGATGCTAAAAAAAATAATTTCCGAAGACTCCAAACGGTAGCTGTTCTGTGTATCGGTGGCTACCAGCATTCGCAAACGTTTACTATCTTACTATTGAGTATTAAACAACTTGAAACAAGCAGGAGGTTGAATTTTAAGTGCATTTTACAGGACTAATATCACTGACTGTACGGTTTGACTGCAAGCTGGCCAAGAGTTATTTATCACCCAGACAAGCACTAACAATTGCCAACCAACACAATTTTGTTATCTTACAGAGCTTTTAAAGTTAAGCCTGATTTAAATTTTATAGGTTGCAGCGACTAAGAAGCTAGAAAAGGTATTTCCGAACACTCCAACGGTAGCAGTTTTATGTATTGGTGCATACCAGCGTTAGCAAACATATACTATATTACTGTTGTGTATGAAACAACTTGAAACAAACAGACGGTTGATTTTTAAATGCAGTTTACAGGGCTAACACTACTGATTGACTACAAGCTGGCCGAAAGTTATTTTTATGTCCGACAAGAGCTAACAATTGCCAACCAACAGAAATTTGTTATCTTTCAGGCCTTTTAAAGATAAGCTTCCACGGATATTACAGGTTGCAGCGGCTACGATGCTAAAAAAAGCCATTTCCGAACACCCCAAACGGTAGCTGTTCTATGTATCGGTGGCTACCAACATTCGCAAACGTTTACTATCTTACTATTGAGTAATAAACAACTTGATACAACCGGCGGTTGAATTTTAACTGCAGTTTACAGGACTAATATCTCTGATTGTACGGTTAGACTGCAAGCCGGCCAAAAAATAATTATCACTCAGACAAACATTAACAATTGCGAACCAACACAATTTTGTTATCTTTCAGGGCTTTTAAAGCTAAGCCTGCATTAAATTTTATAGGTTGTAGCGACTAAGACGCTACAAAAGTTATTTCTGAACGCTCCCAACTGTAGCAGTTCTATTTGTTTGTGCATACCAGCCTTGGCAAACGTTTTCTATCTTACTATTGATTATTAAACAACTTGATACAAGCAGGTGGTTGAATTTTAAGTGCGGTTAATAGTACTAATATCACTGATTGTACGGTTTGACTACAAGCTGGCCAAGAGTTATTTATCAACAGACAAGCACTTACAATTGCCAACCAACAAAATGTTGTTCTCTTTCAAGGCTTTCAAAGATAAGCTTGATGGATTTTATAGGTTGCAGAGGCTACGATGCTAAAAAAAAGCCATTTCCGAACGCCCCAAACGGTAGCTGTTCTATGTATCGTTGGCTACCAGAATTCGCAAACGTTTACTATCTTATTATTGAGTATGAAACAACTTGAAACAAACAGGCGGTTGATTTTTAGATGCAGTTTACAAGACTAATATCACTGATTGTACTGTTTAACTGCGAGCTGGCCAAGAATTATTTATCGCCCAGACAAGCACTAACAATTGCCAACCAACACAATTTTATTATCTTTCAGTGCTTTTAAAACTATGCCTGCATTAAATTTTATAGTTTGCAGGGACTAAGACGCTAGAGAATATATTTCCCAACACTCCAAACTGTAGAAGTTTTATGTATTAGTGCATACCAGCGTTCGCAATCACTTACATATTACTATTGAGTACGAAACAACTTGAAACAAGCAGGCAGTTGATTTTTAAATGCAGTTTACTGGGCTAATATTACTGATTGAATACAAGCTGGCCGAGAGTTAGTTTTAAGTCCGACAAGAGCTAACAATTGCCAACCAACACAATTATTATCTTTCCGGGCTTTTAAAGCTAAGCTTGCATGTATATTAAAGGTTGCAGGGGCTACGATGCTAAAAAAATCCATTTCCGAACGCCCCAAACGGTAGCTGTTCTATGTATCGGTAGCTACCAGTATTCGCAAAAATTTACTATCTTACTATTGAGAATTAAACAACTTGAAACAAGCAGGCGGTCGAATTTTAAATGCAGTTTACAGGACTAATATCACTGATTGTAGGGTTTGTCTGCAAGCTGGCCAAGAGCTATTTATCACTCAGACAAGCACTAACAATTGTCAACCAACACAATTTTGTTATCTTTCAGGGCTTTTAAAGCTAAGCCTTCTTTAAATTGTATAAGTTGCAGCGAATAAGAAGCTAGAAAAGTTATTTCCGAAAGCTCCAAACTGTAGCACTTCTGTGTGTTGGTGCATACCAGCCTTCGCAAACATTTACTATCTTACTATTGAGTATGACACAACTTGAAATAAACAGGCGGTTGATTTTTAAATGCAGTTTACAGGGCTAATATCACTCATTGACTGCAAGCTGACTGAGAGTTATTTTTAAGTCCGACAAGAGCTAACAATTGACAACCAACACAATTTTTTTATCTTTCAGGGCTTTTAAAGCTAAGCTTGCATAGAATTATAGATTGCAGCGGCTAAGACGATAGAAAAGCTATTTGCGAAGGCTCCAAACTGTAGCAGGTCTATGTATTGGAGCATAACAGCTTTCGCAAATATTTACTATCTCACTATTGGGTATGAAACAACTTGAAACAAGCAGGCGGTTGAATTTTACTTGCAGTTCACAGGACTAATATCACTTATTGTACGGTTTGACTGCGAACTGGCCAAGAGTTATTTATTACTCAGACAAGCACTAACAATTGTCAACCAACACAACCTTGTTATTTTTCAGGGCTTTTAAAGGTAACCCTTATTTAAATTTTATAGATTGCAGCGACTAAGAAGCTAGAAAAGGTATTTCCGAACGCTCCAAACTGTAGCAGTTCTATGTGTTGGTAGATACCAACGTTCGCAAACATTTACTATCTTACTATTGAGTATGAAACAACTTGAAACAAACAGGCGGTTGATTTTTAGATGCAGTTTACAGGACTAATATCACTGATTGTACTGTTTAACTGCAAGCTGGCCAAGAGCAATTTATCAGCCCGACAACCACTAACAATTACCAACAAACATCTCTCAGGGTTTTCAAAGTTAAGCAGCATTAAATTTTATAGGTTGCAGCGACTAAAACGATAGAAAAGCTATTTCCAAAGGCTCCAAACTGTAGCAGTTCTATGTATTGGAACATACCAGCTTTCGCAAATATTTACTATCTTACTATTGAGTATGAAACAACTTGAAAAAACAGGCGGTTGATTTTTAAATGCAGTTTAATATCACTGACTGACTACAAGCTGTTCGAGAGTTATTTTTAAGTCCGACAAGAGCTAACACCTGCCAACCAACACAAATTTATTATTATTCAGGGCTTTTAAAGCTAAGCTTGCATGGATATTATAGGTTGCAGCTGCTACGATGCTAAAAAAAGTCATTTCCGAAGGCATCAAACGGTAGCTGTTCTATATATCGGTGGCTACCAATATTCCCAAACGTTTACTATCTTACTATTGAGTATTAAACAACTTGATACAAGCAGGCGGTTGAATTTTAACTGCAGTTTACAGGACTAATATCACTGATTGTACGGTTTGACTGCAAGCTGGCCAAGAATTATTGATCACTCAGACAAGCACTAACAATTGCCAACCAACACATTTTTGTTATCTTTCAGTTATTTTAAAAATAAGCCTGCATTAAATTTTATAGTTTGCAGGAACTAAGACGCTAGAGAAGGTATTTCCCAACACTCCAAACGGTAGCAGTTCTATGTATTGGTGCATACCAGCGTTTGCAAACATTTACTATATTACTATTGAGTATCAAACAACATGAAACAAACAGGCAGTTGATTTTTAAATGCAGTTTACAGGGCTAATATTACTGATTGACTGCAAGCTGGCCGAGAGTTAGTTTTAAGTCCGACAAGAGCTAACAATTGCCAACCAACACAAATTTATTATCTTTCCGAGCTTTTAAAACTAAGCTTGTATGGATATTATAGGTTGTAGCGGCTACGATGCTAAAAAAGCCATATCCGAACGCCCCAAACAGTAGCTGTTCTATGTATCGGTGGCTACCAGAATTCGCAAACGTTTACTATCTTACTATTGAGTATTAAACAACTTGAAACAAGCAGTAGGTTCAATTTTAAGTGCAGTTTACAGGACCAATTTCATTGATTGTGTACCCCTCTTCCTTACTTACCTTTGAAGGCTTACACTTCACCGACTAGCTCAAGATACGGTTTCTTATCAGGGTTTAACAATTGTGGGATTTTTAGTTCGTTTCACTTTCATATAAAGGTAAAAGTTCATTAATCAGAAGAAATGGGCGCCATAACTTTATTTAAAAAGTTTTGAATTCAATAAGTTTACAAAGGTTACGTATTCTTTCTAACAGTCCACAACTCAATTGTTATGCATTAGAGGCTTATACCTTTCTAATTTTAATACACATTATGTAATTATTTAGCAAGTTTTATTCTTCTCTGACAAGTTAGAATTTGTTCTAATAAAACGTTAGGATTAATGAATCTATCAGTATCTAGGAGATTTCTTATACCTATTTAATTAATAACCTCCGGTTCGTAAGATGAAAATATAAAGAGCTCTCTATACCCTCGTATTTCTCTTTCCTAGGTCTTAATTACGATTAATGATCGGTATTTAGTTTAATTGGTATCATTCCATGTAGTATAAGAAAGGTCCTTTATGAAAAAAAAACTTAATATTTGACAAGTAACCCAAAAACCAACTTGACAGTCACAGAACGATTTAATCTCACTTCAGGCCACATCAGCTGGTAAGTAACTATTGTTTTTACTTGAAACTAATCTGTTATTGAATATTCTTAAGGCTTACGCCCTAATTTAATTATATTTAAGCTATGACGCGGGTTTAAGTCTAACTAACGATATTAAACCCTTTCAGGACTAACATACGGTTAATGCAGAGAACCCTTGAACCTGGACCTCTCCATCTGCCAACATTAACTATGAAGAACTCCTCATCGAACCAAAGAAGTTGCCCTTGACTGGTGAGTGATCTCCTAACTGGTTATAGATTTCTAATTGCGTCCTCTCTTTTCCTTATCGCTCGTAACTTATCGACACACTTCTCCATGGTGAATATACAACTGACCAGAACTGGCGTCAAATGAAAAAGACCGACGAGCTGGTAGTCAAAGAGGAAGCCCTAAGAGCTGGTGGTCAAAGAGGTGACACTAAGAGCTGAATCAAGGAAAACCCTCTATTACGATTTGTATGTATTAGTTTGCCGTCTACCTACCAGTTATATAATAACTGCCCTTTTCAGAAAGAAAATGTTTGTGGAATTTATCCTATCTGCCTGAAAAATTATTATGTTTTAATACTATGCTGTATGAGTTAAATAAAGGCTTACTATTGTCTGCTTGTATCCTTTCTAAGCTAGGATTTTCAATTTGCTTCGCTTCTGCATAGAGAAGCGCCCTTTTGCTTTCTCAATTAAACAGGAAGTAATAATTTTTGTTATTTATTGTTCTTTTATTAACGTAACCATGGGCCTTCTAAATTAAATTTCAAAAAGGGTAGGCAACCCCTCCTACTGGTCTTGCGCTTAAAGTTGCCTATCTATTAGGATTAATTAATATTGAACGATATTCCTGTAGAAGCTACGATATGTACTGCTACACTATCTCCCTTCTAGAATTAATAAGAAAATTGAAATCCTCCCCTTTAGACAGTTGGCTAAAGTTATTATAACACCCTTTTTAATATTTGCTAATACATTAACTTTAAACAATCTTTCTTAATAACATTGATTATTCATTATCTATGTACACTAATACCCTATCTTTTAAACTAAGTTATTACAATCTATGAACTCTAACTATTACCACTGAAGTTACTTCAAGTTACTTTTCTAATCTTAATTGTCCATAACGAAATCCAATGTATCTAGAATTCCATCATTTATTTCCTTTCCAGATATGAAACATTTCTGTAAATTCTTTTTAAGAAAAGGAATTAGCTTTGGAGGCATAGTCCATTCTATAAAGCTACTTTTTATTTTGTCTGTTTTTCTGCAGAAGTAATTGTTAACCTCTTGCATTTAACAGCTAATTATTAACTTTACACTTTGAGTAAAGTAATTTAATAGATAACTAAGGACAGCACCTCATAGGACACTACCTAAAATTCAAGATCTTCAGTCATGCGAGACTGGAGTCTTTAAAATAATAAACCGCACCTCATAGGACACAGTTTCGCTGAGGAGTGCTATGCCACAACTCAATGACATCAAGTTAGAAAAGTCGTTCGGTTATACAACCTAATCCTTTTGAAATAATATCTTTGGCAATTAATAAACTACTTAATTATACCTATTTATTTACAAGCTTAAACGAAACCTCATAATTCTTCCTCTATCAAATCTGGTTGACTACTGGTTCCAGGTTTGATATCTTTTACATGCCAGATTCCTAAATTCCTACCGTCCAAATCTACTAACTTGTACGTTACAGAACCTGTGACTTCGGCTACCTTCGCTTTTATAAATTTCGGAGCTAATTTCTTTGCAAAACCTTCTTTCGCATTTGAAAGTACCATGTTACGTTTCCAGACTATGTCACCCTTCTTGAAATGTAATGACCGTTTTCTCAGATTATAATAATGCTTATTCCTTTCATAGGCTTGATTAAGACATTGTATTACCTCACTATAAATAGGAGATAGTTGATTTACATCTTTAACTAACTGTTCGCGTGTTTCTAATGATATGTCCTCCTTTGTTAAATTTTCTAACCGACCATAATAATCACCGTGAGCAGGAACAGTTCGGCCAAAATTTAAAAAGGATGGAGTATAGCCCGTAACTTCACTAACAGCGTTTCTTATGGCATGTGCTATCTTATAAATTTGAGCATCCCATATTCTATGATTTTTTTTTATATAAGAGCGTAATGCAGTAGTAATGATTCTATTCGTACGTTCGACCGGATTTACTTGCGGATGATAAGAAGCGTTATACCAAACCTTTTGTACTTTATACTTTTCTACTAACTTCTGAAAAAGTCCACCTATGAACTGAGGTCCATTATCACACATAATGATTTGAGGAACTCCAAACATTAAGAAGACATCATTTTCTAGAAACTTAACGATAGAAGAGGCGGTTGCTTTTCTAAGTGGTTGTACTTGCACAAACTTAGTAAACCAATCAGTTACTACTAGAATAGAAGTGTAACCTTTAGTTGATCTTGGTAAAGGACCAATTAAATCTATTGAAATCAGCTGGAATGGATATTTAATTTTCTTTTGATTTCCCATTAACCCGGGACGAAGTTGAGAAGACGACTTACTGGCTTGACATATATCACATTTTCTGACATACTTAGCGATATCTGCTTTCATCTTAGGCCAATAATATATTTCAGCTATTTTTCTAAAGGTCTTAAAAGATCCTAGGTGACTTGAGGTAGGTTCGTCATGAAATTGTTGTAATATATCTAACCTTTTAGCTTTAGGAACAACTATCTTCCATTCTATTAAATTAGACAAGATATCATGTTTATTGCTAATGTACTTATATAAAATGTTATCTTCTACTCTCCACAAGAGATAATTCTCTGGATGATCTTTTATTCTACCAATCATACTTTTATACCACGGACATAAATCTGTTTCCTCTAACGTCATCATGCTAATATTAACAACAGGAATAGGATTTCGGGATAAAGCATCTGGAACAACATTGAATTTTCCTTTACGATGTTCTATTTCAAAACTATATTGTGACATCCTGGCAGTCCAACGAGCTAATCTACCTGTAGGTGATTGTAATTTATGTAGCCATAAAAGAGCATGGTGATCAGTAACAATTTTGAAATGAGTAAGTTTAATATAAGGACGGTATTTTTCTATACCAAATAAACATGCTAAACACTCTTTTTCAGTTACCAAATAATTACGTTCTGCACTAGTCAAAGACCGACTGGCATAGGCAATAACTCTTTCTTCTGACCCTTCACCTTGTAGTAAAACCGCGCCTACACCTACGTCACTGGCATCACATTGTATAATAAACATTTTATTGAAATCTGGACTACTCAATATGGGAGAAGAAGTTAATAATTTCTTAAGTTCTTGAAAAGAAGACTCGGCTCGCTCATTCCATCTAATAGATTTCTTTTTCTGATGGCCTTTAATTAAATCTAACATAGGAGAAGCTAATGTTGAAAAATTTGGAACAAATCTCCTATACCAGCTAGCCATTCCCAAAAATCTTTTTACTTCTGTGGAATTCTTTGGAGTAGGAAAAAAAACTATTGCTTCCACTTTGGACGGATCTGTTCGCAAACCATCTCCATCAATTAGGAAACCTAGATATGTCAATGAAGGTCTACAAAATTCACATTTTTTAATATTGATAGTAAGTCCCGCATTCTTTAATCGATTGAAAACCTGTTCTAACGTGTTTAAATGTTCTGAAAATGTCTTAGAAATAATTATGACGTCGTCCATATAAACAAATACATTATTCAATTCTGGACCAAAAATATTATCCATTAGTCTCTGTAAAGTTTGAGCGCTGTTATTAAGACCGAAAGGGAGAACTTTAAATTCAAATAATCCTCTACCAGGAACCGTAAAAGCAGTTTTTTCACAACTATCTGGGGAAAGTGGTACTTGCCAAAATGCTTTCTGAAGATCAATTGAACTTAAAAACCTAGCATCTTGTAATCTATCGAGAATACCATTAACATAAGGTAAAGGGTATGCATGTCTCTTAGTAACCTTATTCAATTGACGACCATCAAAACAAAATCTTAATGAACCATCTTTTTTCTTAACCATGACAATAGGAGAATTCCATGGCGAAAAAGATTTTTGAATTACCTCTAACTTTAACATTTCATCAATTTCTTTATTTACTGCTTCTAGCATAAGAGGTGACATTGGATAATATCTTTGTTTAATGGGTTTAGCATCACCGGTATCAATGCGATGAACTACCATATTTGTACTACCAAGCTTAGGACCACTAATTTCTTGAAATTTATCTATAACTACTTCCAAACCACGGATCTGTTCTGGAGATAGATCTTCCCTTGCTAAAATGACTTTATTTAAACTATTCATACCCGAAACTTGAAATTGACCT
Source organism: Agriotes lineatus (assembly GCA_940337035.1). NCBI lineage: Eukaryota > Metazoa > Arthropoda > Insecta > Coleoptera > Elateridae > Agriotes > Agriotes lineatus. Next base: position 42,470 of record CALNHX010005811.1, on the reverse strand, counting down.
GACCGAAAATCTGTAATATTCAAATTAAACACATAGCAACTATCAACTCCAAGAGTAAGAGAAGCCGAAATAGTATTGGAAACTAAACAACTAACAATTCTAGTTATTCCTTCTATAGTTATCGGTAATTCTACTATTCCCATAATAGATTGGTAATTTCCATCAGCTGTTTGCAAGTTCATCTGTATTCCAGGCTTGGTTAAAGGTAATTTAAGCTGATTAATCAAAAATAAACCCTGCCTGCCTATTATAGTTTGATTAGCACCAGTATCTAAAAGAGCTAACAATGACATGTTTTTAATTTTAACCTTAATAAAAGGACGATTATCTTTATGATTATGTGAAAACGTATAATTAGCTTGAGAACTTTTACAAAATTGTGAGACCTTTTTTAACCATTCATTCCATTTCAATTTTTCAGCCCTTAGAATTGTTGGACTTAAGCTTCGCGGACTGCGGACGATGCTTGTCTCTGTTCGTTTTTTTTTAAATTGACCTTTACATTTATCGCAATTATTAGAATTAACATTGGGATTCCCACAAATGTAGCAGAAGAAGGTACGTTCTTTATTGCATTTATGATAGGTGTGACCTTTTTCATTACAATTCCAACAAGTTACATTCGTAAAATTTCTTATAAACTTTCTAGATCAGGGCTGTCCAACTTCAAGGGGCCCAAGGGCCACCGTAAAAAAATTTAAGGTTAGGAGGGCCGCATCATAAAATGTGTCGTATGCGACTTTGTGAGTGATTTTTAATAAATAGAAAACGTATATTTCAATACTAATTTTTATTTATTCAAGAAGCTTAGGTTACATTACAAAAACCATTGAACCATAAAAAACATATTATACAGGGTGTTTCCTGAGGTAACCGACAATCTTACACCATATGTTCTCGAATTGATTCTAAACAAAAAAAATCGTATTCACTTTAGGTTAATTCCTTTCCGTTCTTGAGATACCGACAAAAGAAAAAAATTACATCAATTAATGTAAAATTACGTATAGAGATGTGACGTTTCACCCCCTTACTAAGGGTGTCAAAGATTTGCCCCTCGGGTTAAGCTCAAATCGGAGAAATACGTTCACTCAACTATATATTCGATTGGGTAAAACACCAGATAATTACCAAAACAAATGTAATGTTTTTAGCTAGTTACAATGATTAATTAAAAATAACTCTGAGTTGTACATTATTTAAAATTAACATGTTCTTCTGGAACGGTGTGTTGTTTCGTGGGTCAAGCTGCAACCCAATGCACCGGCGAGTATTGCGGGTCCCTATTGGTAGTCCGCAGGTACGCACGCCGATACTTCGGGAAATGGGCTGAGTAGGTCTTTTGTTCCTTCAAACTTGACCTTCCACTCAACAGTGATTTTAAGCTGTAATTTTCCGGTGAATTTAACGATTTTAAGGGTTACCTGGGGGGGGGGGGGCGTTAGTGCCTAAATCCTGGTGCAGAGGTGGCTGATACCTTACGACGGCTAGGCGTCGTTCTTGGGGCGAACGCGGTGTCAAATCCTGCAGATGGAATTTATTCGCCTTGAGCCGGAAAATGATGTTGACATTCCCCCGGTAAGGAATTTGCGGGGTGCGGAATCGAACGTCGAAGTCAAGGAATTCACTTTTTAATGACCAAAAAGGGGCCCTGCAGGTGAGTTTATGAAGGGCGGCTACAGGACTCTGGCCGCTCACACGGGGGGTAGAGGCTGCGATTCCTACAGGTTACAGGTTTAATTATTAGTAAAATGAGGTTATGAGGACTATTTCACCTTTCGAGGCGCCGGGATTTGCGTTTAAAAATTAGGCGGTCGGAAATGGCTTTTAAGCAGTTAGCCCTTCAAGACAGTACAGCGTATTAAGACAGGGTTAAAGCCTTAGGGATTCGATTTCCCAAGAAAGTTCAACAATCAAGGTAAAATCGAATTCTAGCGGTCTTGCTTTTGCGGAAAATTTTAACTTCTCGGGCTGACAGTACAACACGTCATCTCCCTTGAAGTCTGGTCTGGTAAGGGTTGGAGGCCTACTCCGTTAGACAGTTCAGCGTGTCAGACCGGAGGGCCCAGGTAGAAGAGGACAGGACAGGATCAGGACTGGTGGACTCAAAGGAGAATTTTCTCAAGTTACTGAAACTGGCAGTGCTATCTTCTTTTATACCTTTTCTGCCGCGGTATCGGGTACTTGCCCTAGCTTCCACTGGAGCGGCTAGGATTTCTTATCGCCAGTTCACGCGTCGAATTGATGCAGCGCTTGATTAGGCAATGTATCAAATTTAAATACATTTTATGTATAATAAAAATTTAATACAGGAGCAAGCGTTACAGAGATAAGTAAGCTAGATAAAATGACATTCGTTGATAAGTAAAAACTGTCAAAGTAAGCATTAGTTTACAACAATTAACAACTAGAAGAACTAAATACTACTAAAACACAATCAAAAATAGGTGTCTGATCACTACAGCACCATTCGCGTTGGTGGCAACTGTCAGACTGAGAAAACGGACAAGACAAGCCTTACATCGAAAGTGGGAAGGACTGTTTCCTAACACAAAAAATAAAGTGAAAATTCTTTTACTAATGATATATTTTTGTACCTTTGTCCTATGTACCTATTTTAAATTATTTTCAATTATTTATAATGTATATTCGAGATTCATGTTTCCTGAAGGTATAGTGATCCGCGGGCCGCAAAAATATCCTGGAGGGCCGCATGCGGCCCGCGGGCCACATGTTGGACAGCCCTGTTCTAGATGATACTTCTCTCTTATCAGCATTGGTTAACTTATTTGACAACTTGTTACCAATAGTAGAGGAATGAATTTGACGTTTTACTTGAGCTTGTACTTTATATGCTAAGTCAGGTTCTAAAGGTGTTTTAACTAAGGAAAAATTTGGTCTAAATTTTTTATTTCTTTCTTTCGTCTCTTCTAAATCTCGACAGTAATCAATAAGTGAATTTATGCTAATGACTTGGGTTAACGTAAGGTGACTACTATAATAAGGTTGCAAGTTTTTCTTAATATATTTTAACTGAATATCTTCACTGGGAACTGAGTTTAATCTATTGAACAAATTTATCATAACCGCTATGAAGATGTGAGGACGTTCATCTACACCTTGTACTCGAGATCGAATTTCATCCCATAATGCTTCATCGTAATCACTAGGTAAATAATGTCTTTTTAGTAATTCTACTATTTCTTTCCAACTCCCTATCTTACTTCTAATTGACCTGAACCAAATTAGTGCTTGATCCTCAAACAAATCTATTGCTTCTAAGAATAACTGTTCATATGACAAATTTCTGGCCACTCTTAGTTCTTCTACCCGTTCTAAGAATGAGTTAACACCTTGACTAGCTGTATTACCTGAGAACTTAATATTCCACTTGGATACACTAACTGAATTCATTACAAAACCTGTTTGATAATTGTATGACGGAGCTTGTGATATATTTAAATTTTTCATTCTCTCTGTGTATTGATTCATTGGTTCCGAGATATCAAATTCTACCTTTCGACTATTAATGTTAGGTGAACTATGAGATGGTTGATTAATTGTTTCTGTTGGTAACTCATAATTAATGTTAGGTAACGGATCTGTACTTCCTACTGGCAGTTCTATTTTAACATCACTTTGATTAGGTTGTCCTGAATGATCCAACACTGCTACCAAATCATTGAATCGCATAGCATCATCCTCAGCTACTTCTGAAATTGTTACTGATAATTCTAACCATTGATCTTTGAGGCGAGTCCATTTAGTTTTAACTTGATCATCTACTGAAGTCGCGATATATTCTAACCTACGATATAAATGTTGTAGTTTGGTAGTTAATCTATCATAAGTAGCTGATAACGGTTTATCTTCAAAGTTCTGCGCTAATGTTCTAAGATATTTTATTCTGTTACTGCAAAAATCTATTTCTTGAGAAACCTCCAAAGCAACTGGTAAATATGTGGAACTTTTAGATACATCACACTTCTCTATATTCAATTGTGTTCTTAATAATTTCCTTTTTTCCTCCACATTCCTATTTTCAGTATTGATATTTCTAGTAACCAACTCCCAATCTAATTCATCTGAGGCTAAATAATTTACTTTTATCATATTGATTTAATTACTATGCAATTAATGAACTGTATGATCGAATACAATGCAACCTATTAGTAATTGTTAAATTCCGGAACTATACCTTTTATGATAGTGAAGCGTTAAATTTTCTTTTAATTGAAATGGTCCCTTTTACTCGAGCCCCACGTTGGGCGCCACTTCGTGTACCCCTCATCCTTACTTACCTTTGAAGGCTTACACTTCACCGACTAGCTCAAGATACGGTTTCTTATCAGGGTTTAACAATTGTGGGATTTTTAGTTCGTTTCACTTTCATATAAAGGTAAAAGTTCATTAATCAGAAGAAATGGGCGCCATAACTTTATTTAAAAAGTTTTGAATTCAATAAGTTTACAAAGGTTACGTATTCTTTCTAACAGTCCACAAATCAATTGTTATGCATTAGAGGCTTATACCTTTCTAATTTTAATACACATTATGTAATTATTTAGCAAGTTTTATTCTTCTCTGACAAGTTAGAATTTGTTCTAATAAAACGTTAGGATTAATGAATCTATCAGTATCTAGGAGATTTCTTATACCTATTTAATTAATAACCTCCGGTTCGTAAGATGAAAATATAAAGAGCTCTCTATACCCTCGTATTTCTCTTTCCTAGGTCTTAATTACGATTAATGATCGGTATTTAGTTTAATTGGTATCATTCCATGTAGTATAAGAAAGGTCCTTTATGAAAAAAAAACTTAATATTTGACAAGTGACCCAAAAACCAACTTGACAGTCACAGAACGATTTAATCTCACTTCAGGCCACATCACCTGGTAAGTAACTATTGTTTTTACTTGAAACTAATCTGTTATTGAATATTCTTAAGGCTTACGCCCTAATTTAATTATATTTAAGCTATGACGCGGGTTTAAGTCTAACTAACGATATTAAACCCTTTCAGGACTAACATACGGTTAATGCAGAGAACTCTTGAACCTGGACCTCTCCATCTGCCAACATTAACTATGAAGAACTCCTCATCGAACCAAAGAAGTTGCCCTTGACTGGTGAGTGATCTCCTAACTGGTTATAGATTTCTAATTGCGTCCTCTCTTTTCCTTATCGCTCGTAACTTATCGACACACTTCTCCATTGTGAATATACAACTGACCAGAACTGGCGTCAAATGAAAAAGACCGACGAGCTGGTAGTCAAAGAGGAAGCCCTAAGAGCTGGTGGTCAAAGAGGTGACACTAAGAGCTGAATCAAGGAAAACCCTCTATTACGATTTGTATGTATTAGTTTGCCGTCTACCTACCAGTTATATAATAACTGCCCTTTTCAGAAAGAAAATGTTTGTGGAATTTATCCTATCTGCCTGAAAAATTATTATGTTTTAATACTATGCTGTATGAGTTAAATAAAGGCTTACTATTGTCTGCTTGTATCCTTTCTAAGCTAGGATTTTCAATTTGCTTCGCTTCTGCATAGAGAAGCGCCCTTTTGCTTTCTCAATTAAACAGGAAGTAATAATTTTTGTTATTTATTGTTCTTTTATTAACGTAACCTTGGGCCTTCTAAATTAAATTTCAAAAAGGGTAGGCAACCCCTCCTACTGGTCTTGCGCTTAAAGTTGCCTATCTATTAGGATTAATTAATATTGAACGATATTCCTGTAGAAGCTACGATATGTACTGCTACAATTGTATTGTTTGACCGCAAGCTGGACAAGAGTTATTTATCACTCAGACAAGCACTAACAATTGCCAACCAACACAATTTTGTATTCTTTCAGGGCTTTTAAAGCTAAGCCTATATTAAATTTTATAGGTTGCACCGACTAAGTAGCTAAAAAAGGTATTTGAGAGCACTCCAAACGGTAGCTGCTCTATGTATTGGTGCATACCAGTGTTCGCAAACATATAATATATTAATGTTGAGTATGAAACAACTTGAAACAAACAGACGGTTGATTTTTAAATGCAGTTTACAGGGCTAATACCACTGATTGTACGTTTTGACTGCAAGCTGGCCAAGAGTTATTTATCACTCCGACAAGCATTAACAATTGCCAACCAACACAATTTTGTTATCTTTCAGGGCTTTTAAAGCTAAGCTTGATGGATATTATAGGTTGTAGCGGCTACGATGCTAAAAAAGCCATATCCGAACGCCCCAAACGGTAGCTGTTCTATGTATCGGTGGCTACCAGAATTCGCAAACGTTTACTATCTTACAATTGAGTATTAAACAACTTGAAACAAGCAGGAGGTTCAAATTTAAGTGCAGTTTACAGGACCAATTTTATTGATTGTATGGTTTGACCGCAAGCTGGACAAGAGTTATTTATCACTCAGACAAGCACTAACAATTGCCAACCAACACAATTTTGTATTCTTTCAGGGCTTTTAAAGCTACGCCTATATTAAATTTTATAAGTTGCACCGACTAAGAAGCTAGAAAAGGTATTTGAGAACACTCCAAACGGTAGCTGCTCTATGTATTGGTGCATACGAGCGTTCGCAAACATATAATATATTAATGTTGAGTATGAAACAACTTGAAACAAACAGACGGTTGATTTTTAAATGCAGTTTACAGGGGTAATACCACTGATTGTACGTTTTGACTGCAAGCTGGGCAAGAGTTATTTATCACACGGACAAGCATTAACAATTGCCAACCAACACAATTTTGTTATCTTTCAGGGCTTTTAAAGCTTAGCCTGCATTAAATTGTATAGGTTGCATCGACTAAGACGATATAAAAGCTATTTCCGATGGCTCCAAACTGTAGCAGTTCTGTGTATTCTCGTATTCCAGCTTTCGCAAATAATTACTATATTACTATTAAGTATGAAACAACTTGAAAAACAGGCGGTTGGTTTTTAAATGCAATTTACAGGGCTAATATCACTGACTGATTACAAGCTGGCCGAAAGTTATTTTTCAGTCCGACAAGAGCTAAGAATTGCCAACCAACACAAACTTATTCTCTTTCAGGGCTTTTAAAGCTACGCTTGCATGGATATTATAGGTTGCAGTGGCTACGATGCTAAAAAACCATTTCCGAACTCCCCAAATTGTAGCTATTCTATTTATCGGTGGCTACCAGCATTCGCAAACGTTTACTAACTTACTATTGAGTATTCAACAACTTGAAACAAGCAGGCGGTTGATTTTTAAATGTAGTTTGTAGAGCTAATGTCAATTTCTGAATACAAGCTGGCCGCAAGTTATTTTTCGTCCGACAAGATCTAACAATTGGCAACCAACACAAACTTATTATCTTTCAGAGCCTTTAAAGCTAAGCCTGATTTAAATTTTCTAGGTTGCAGCGACTAAGAAGCTAGAAAAGGTATTTCCGAACACTCCAAACGGTACCAGTTCTATGTATTGGTGCATAACAGCTTTGGCAAACATTTACTATATTACTATTGAAAATGAAGCAACTTGAAACAGTAAGGCGGTTGATTTTTAAATGCAGTTTATAGGACTAATACCAATGATTGTACGGTTTGACTGCAAGCTGGCCAAGAGTTAATTATCTCTCAGAAATGCACTAACAATTGCCAACCAACACTATGTTGTTATCTTTCAGGGCTTCTAAAGCTAAGCCTGATTTAAATTTTATAGGTTGCAGCGACTAAGAAGCTATAAAAAATATTTCCGAACACTCCAAACGGTAGCAGTTCTATGTATTGGTGCATACCAGCTTTCGCAAACATATACTATATTACTGTTGAGTATGAAACAACTTGAAACAAACATCTGGTTGATTTTTAAATGCACTTTACTGGGCTACCACCACTGATTGACTGCAAGCTGGCCGAGAGTTATTTTTAAGTCCGACAAGAGCTAACAATTGCCAACCACCAGAAATTTGTTATCTTTGTGGGCTTTTCAAGCTAAGCTTGATTGATATTATAGGTTGCAGTTGCTACGATGCTAAAAAAAGCCATTTCCGAACTCTCCAAACGGTAGCAGTTCTATGTATTGGTGGCTACCAGTATTCGCAAACGTTTACTATCTTACTATTGAGTATTAAACAACTTGAAACAAGCAGGCGGTTGAATTTTAGGTGCATTTTACAGGACTATAACCAATGATTGTACGGTTTGACTGCAAGCTGGCCAAGAGTTATTTATCACTCAAACAAGCACTAACAATTGCCAACCAACACAATTTTGTTATCTTTCTGGGCTTCTAAAGCTAAACCTGTATTAAATTTTATAGGTTGCAGCGACTAAGACGATCGAAAAGCTATTTCCGAAGGCTCCAAACTGTAGCATTTCTATGTATTGGAGCATACCAGCTTTCGTAAATATTAACGATCTTACTATTGAGTATGAAACAACTTGAAAAAACAGGCGGTTGATTTTTAAATGCAGTTTACAGGGCTAATATCACTGACTGACTACAAGCTGGTCGAGAGTTATTTTTTCAGTCCGACAAGAGCTAACAATTGTCAACCAATACAAATGTATTATCTTTCTGGGCTTTTAAAGCTAAGCCTGCATTAAATTTTATAGGTTGCAGCGACTAAGATGCTAGAAAAGCTACTTCCGAACGCTCCAAACTTTAGCAGCTCTATGTATTGGTGCATACCAAGTTTCGCAAACATTTACTATCTTACTATTGAGTATGAAACAACTTGAAACAAAGAGGCGGTTGATTTTTAAATGCAGTTTACAGGGCTAATATTACTGATTGACTGCAAGTGGTCGAGAGTTATTTTTAAGTCCGACAAGAGCTAACAATTGCCAACCAACACAAATTTATTATCATTCGGGGCTTTTAAAGCTAGGCTTCCTTGGATATTATAGGTTGCAGCGCTCCGATGCTAAAAAAGCCATTTCCGAACGCCCCAAGCGGTAACTGTTCTATGTATCGGTGGCTACCAGTATTCGCAAACGTTTACTATCTTACTATTGAGTATTAAACAACTTGAAACAAGCAGGCGGTTGAATTTTAGGTGCATTTTACAGGACTATAACCAATGATTGTACGGTTTGACTGCAAGCTGGCCAAGAGTTATTTATCACTCAAACAAGCACTAACAATTGCCAACCAACACAATTTTGTTATCTTTCTGGGCTTCTAAAGCTAAACCTGTATTAAATTTTATAGGTTGCAGCGACTAAGACGATCGAAAAGCTATTTCCGAAGGCTCCAAACTGTAGCATTTCTATGTATTGGAGCATACCAGCTTTCGTAAATATTAACGATCTTACTATTGAGTATGAAACAACTTGAAAAAACAGGCGGTTGATTTTTAAATGCAGTTTACAGGGCTAATATCACTGACTGACTACAAGCTGGTCGAGAGTTATTTTTTCAGTCCGACAAGAGCTAACAATTGTCAACCAATACAAATGTATTATCTTTCTGGGCTTTTAAAGCTAAGCCTGCATTAAATTTTATAGGTTGCAGCGACTAAGATGCTAGAAAAGCTACTTCCGAACGCTCCAAACTTTAGCAGCTCTATGTATTGGTGCATACCAAGTTTCGCAAACATTTACTATCTTACTATTGAGTATGAAACAACTTGAAACAAAGAGGCGGTTGATTTTTAAATGCAGTTTACAGGGCTAATATTACTGATTGACTGCAAGTGGTCGAGAGTTATTTTTAAGTCCGACAAGAGCTAACAATTGCCAACCAACACAAATTTATTATCATTCGGGGCTTTTAAAGCTAGGCTTCCTTGGATATTATAGGTTGCAGCGCTCCGATGCTAAAAAAGCCATTTCCGAACGCCCCAAGCGGTAACTGTTCTATGTATCGGTGGCTACCAGTATTCGCAAACGTTTACTATCTTACTATTGAGTATTAAGCAAATTGAAACAAGCAGGCAGTTGCTTTTTAAGTGCAGTTTACAGGACTAATATCACTGATTGTAATGTTTAACTGCAAGCTGGCCAAGAGCTATTTATCAGTAACCCATTGCATAGACTCTAATTTCGTCTCAGGGTCCCAGTGATGTACCCAAGTCTTATCACCAGTCACTATCCGCATTAAGAAGTCGGGGTCCGGTTCCAAAGATTCCAAATTGTTTCTATAAATTTGCTGTCTGCGCAGCTTTTGCTCAGGAGACAATAATCTGGAACCCATCTTGCTGAAACTTTACTCATGCCCAGTTTGTGTGCAATATTGTCAAAATGCTAGGTTCGGATATTTCCAATGCTATAGCAATGGTGAAGACTTTTATACGGCGATCCTCAAGAACCATGGCTTCCACTTTCTTACACATTTCAACATTTGTCGCTTCTGCAGGTCTTCCACTTCTGGGATCATCTTCTATAGATTCCCGTCCCCACCGAAATTGTTTTGACCAAAATTTAATTGTCAAATATGACGGAGCATCGTCTCCATACACCGCAATCATTCGTTCGCGAATATTTTTCGGATTGTTGCCTTCCTTTGTAAGGAATTTTATTACACTTCGATGCTCTAATTTCAAAAGACTCATTTTTAGACACAAAACACTCTACAAAATATAAAATTACTGGAGGATATGAATCAAATTTTTCATGCAACAATGACAGACTTGTCACTGTTTGACATTACAAGCTGAAGCTTATCAATTGTTTCTACCATGGCGAGGTAGATAATTTTTCTAGTTCCCCTCGTAGCTACAAGATTTGATTATCAAAAAAACTTCCAGAGTGATGAAGTTTGTAGGTTACTATAGTTAACAAAACATAAAAAAAATCTGGTGTGATACACGCACACCACTTCCTTTTACAGTGATCTTATAATTAGCCAAAAATTTGATTTAAAATTTTTAAGCATTTGTCAAAAATTTTCAAATATTACAAATTTTATAAAAACGGTACAAATAGAGTGTTAGTTCAAGAGACAAATTTTCTCTAGAATTTTAAGCTGAATTCAAAAATGTAATAATATACCGGGTGTTCTATTTAAAATAGGAGTTAATAAAAAAATAGAAAAAAAAACAAAGGAAACCCATTTTAGAAGTATTCAACTGGAAAATCACATCAATACACATTAAAAATGTAATAAAAATGTAGTTTAAAAAAAATCGTTAGAGCCGTTTTTGAAAAAATCGAGAAAAACTGAAAAATCACAAGAGTAAACACCTACTTCCGGTTATGCGATTTGCTTCAAAAGCTTGCTGTCGCATCTAGATAGTACACAAAACTTATATATGAAGTTTCAACGCCATACCTCTTTTAGTTTTTGAGATATTCTGTTCACAGGCAGACACACAGACACACTGACAGACCAATGAAAAAAAATGTTTTTTGGGATCAGGAAACTCTAAAACGTGAAGATCTGTTAAAAACTCAATTTCGAATTTTTGGGGTAAATCCAATACTTCCTTTACTGTAAAAGGAGGTAATTAAGCATTTTTAGATTACGATTACGAATCGAACCGACATGAACGATAGTTGGAACTTGCATGAAAGTTCTACTAAATACAACTATATGACAATAATTTCTATTGAAAGTAATTGAAAAAGTAATGACAATTACTAAGTAATTGGTAATTGAATCTCTGGTAATTAAATTACTGCATTGGGCGATAATTGGTAATTAGAAAATTAATTACTTTTTAAAAGTAATTTTCCCAGCTTTGCCACGAATTAATATATTTTCAATTTTGTTCGAACCACAATAATCTAATCTCAGTGGTTAGAAACTATGGTGATTTTAAGAATGTTTCTTCAACTATTGTTTAACAAATTATGTACTTTCTAACTACTGGAAGAAGGCATTTGTAATTCCTTTACCAAAAACGAATATCCGACTAAATTCAATCATCTTAGACGTATTAGTATTTTATGTGCACTATCTAAAATACGGGAGGCAATTGTTTCGTACTAACTTCTCAATCACTTGAACATAAATAAAATTTTATCTAATATTCAATTTGGATTCAAACCAGGATTTAGTTGTAACACAGCCTTATTCAATATTATCTACTAAATCATTAATGCGTCGTGGTGAGATAACAGCTCCGATACTTCTTGATTTTTTTAAAGCATTTGACACTCAATTCTCTTATCTAGATTGCATTATATTGGGTTAAACCCTAGTGCAGAGATTTTTCAAAAATCATCTCGCTAATAGGTATCATGCTTTCAGATTACATTCTCGTTTACTTATAATAATTAAGGCGTGCCTCAAAGTACAAAACTGGATCCTGTGTTATTCACGTTATACTTTTAATTTTATCACTTTCTTGCAATCATGCAATACCTACTTTTTCGCCGAAAACACCCAATTATATTATTCTTTTTTCAAACTCTTGATAATCAATGGTATAATCTACTTAATATCGACTTATAGAATTTATTAAATATCTCCAAAGATTATGCGTTGCAGTTAAATTCAAAAAAATCGGTTGTAATTGTGTTTGATAGGGAAATTGACAGGCGCACTTTATTGAAACTGCTGATATTCAGATTGGCAATGTGTTCTTGCCGTTGCAGAAAACTGTCAAGAACCTAGGTCTAGTAATTGACCAGGTCCTAAAATGTAGTCAACATGTAATCGATTGCATATGTAAATCGTAGGCTTTTATCAAAGTCGTATAACATTTAATCAGAAAATTAAGATCCAACTTTGTAATTCTCTAGCCCTGTCTAGAATAAATTATTGTGATGAGGTTTATACCCATAAATGCTAAGAAGATTAAAAAATTCTAAAACGCATGTGTACGTCCTATTTTTGGCATTCAAAAACGTGAATGGGTAACCAACAAAATTGTAACCTTAAATTCGTTAAATATGCAGCACACACGTGTTTTACATTCGTGTTGTCTTTATCATAATTTAATTGTAAATAAATATCATTCACATCTATATTACGAAAAGTTAACCTTCCTTACTGATGTACATAATCTGAATTTATTAACTCGACCTATACATAATACTCCAGTACTTAAACAACCATGTTCTTACTGTATCGTTAACTGTTACAACAAGCTACATATTGATTTAAAACACTAAATATTAGCTCTTTTAAAATTACATTAAAGTTTTTTAATTCAAATTACAAATGGGGGAAAAGCTTCCTGAATCTGAAATTTTACTTTATAAATTAAACACAGTTACTTTGTTGTGACACCCATCTTCGTTTTTAAATCGTTTTATTTAATTTTAATCCGTATTCTCAATATTAGTTCACCCCTGAGTGGATAACAATATTTTATAACGATTCTGATCATTGAATTGCAGAACATATTTTGAAATAATATGGTCTACGTTAAGTGGAGCAGACGGTAGGATTTTCTATGGATATCACATTAAATTGGACTTCGCCTAGTTTATAAAGATTATGTTTTACTATTATACTTATTTTTGAATTAATAAAGTTATTATTATTTTACTGAATTATTTTAAAAATACACGTTAAATAAATTAATTTGAAACTGTTTATAAATTCCATTCTATTTGTACCCGTAATAACCTATCAGGCACGGTGGAAAATATTGACACCCTTTTTTAATAAAAAAATCGAATAGTTAAAGTATCAGTTTTTAGTCAATCGTAGAGCTCTTAGTTTTAAAAGAGTTCCACAGAAAACTATGCATAACATTTTTATTAGAATTTAGAAGTGCATGGCTAATATTTTCAAAAATTTCCGAAAAGAATTATGACTAGAAACATTTTACTTTTGGATAGAAAATAATCACACTCATATTTAAAATGTAATCGCAGAACCTTTTTTACAAATAATGTTTTGTGATTCTAAGGTACCAAAATCACATTTTTGCAAAAATATCAAATGAGAATAATACTTCCCTATCATATAGGATGAAAAGACAAAAATTAACTAAAAAGTGATGCAGGCTTCTAAATACATTTTTAAATATAGAAAAATTGAGGTATATAAAATATATTTAAAAACATACGCAAGCATCAACGGACATCCGCCGATCGCCACTATACATACACCAAACTTCCGCTGCTAACCCTTCGGTGCCACCATAGTTGATTAATATGAAGTTATTGGTTAGTATCGATCGTGTGATCTAGGCAGAATTTAAGTAATCTAAATATTAAATCACTAAATATTAAAATACATTGTAAACAAATTGTAATAAAGTTCCACAATATATATTCGGAATATCTGTAGGATTCACAATAATTGCTAATTTGTTGTATGATAAAGTTTGTATATTAAAGTATATATAAACTTTAAAAACTAACGGGACTGTGGATTAACTAAAATTCTGGTTAGGATTTATAACAAAATACAATTTTTTTTATTATTATCATTAATAACTTATGGATTACTAAACATTTGCTGTAAATCCCATCCGGAAGGTCTAAAACATGCCAATTAGAAATTAATCTCACATCATACCTGTGGCTGATCTTACGTTTTCACAGTTAAGTCTGCATGTGAAATCGTTAGCAGCGACGGACAAAAACTTTAATGTTAAAAAACGATATAAAAACATAGTGGGAAAGGAAAGGGTCAGCGGTCGAAGGGTTACACAAAAGGCAGTCTTATATTTAAAAGCGTACGTAGTAAACGTATTAACTGGTCAAAGGCCTAGTATGTAAATTTGGGGCACAAAAAAGCCCCCCCGACATCCTTCGTATTTTTTTAAAGAAATCCAAGGTGTAACACAGCTGACTAGTTAGTTTATGCATGAGCTTCAGCGTGCAACAGAAAAGTCGGAATGGTTGCATTTAGCTGTCAAAATGGTAATGTAATTACGAGTTTTCCGTTTCGTAACTGCGGTAATAGGTACAAAACTAGGTATACTAACTTATGTACTTAATTTTAACGGTTACACATATACGCCGTCGGCTGTTCACATATTGAAATAAATAATAAAAATATAAGTATATAATAAAGGCACGTTAGATATAGTAAGACACGATAAATCAATATTTATCATCATGAAGCTTATTGCTAAATGCATAAATATTTTCTCTTTCTTGCCGCTAATTTATTATACGGAATGTTTTATGCGATTTCTGTGCTTTCGTAATTTTTTTGGTTTATTTATAATAACTATATTTAATTTCAAAATATTTAAAATATGAAAAAATCAATGCGTTTAAAAATTAATACTTTTATATCTTATTTACTCTGGATAAAATGCGATTGTGATTACAAAAAGTTATTTGATAAAATTTCTATAAACTAAAATTTTCGATTTTTTTTATGTAAATATTAGTACATTTCTGAATTAACTGCTCCTTCGTCAATTTAATTTATATATGTATTTGCCTTATCAAAACCACACGTCATATTAGTATACTCTTTCTTGTGAAAAGGCTCTATTATGCCCTTACTACTAAAAAGGTACAAAGAATGAGTTAGTCAACTTGTAGAAGGTATTTAGTTCTACAAATATATATTTTGAATCGCCGACTCATGTGGGAAAGGCAAACAAACAAGCTTTTTTAATTGGACACCCCGTATTATTTGCGACATCATCCGCTGTGACATTACCTACAAGTGCATATTGCTTTAAAGCACTGACTAATAGTTTAGAAGTTATGATTTTTGTGAAAAATATCATAGAAGCCTTGTTTTTAATAATTCAGAAAAAAAAGCTGTATCTTATTAGCCAAGAACTCTAACTTATGCTGACTCAAGCAAAAGTCGGTTTTGCTGTATAAGGTGAATTTATGAATTTTTAATTTTTGAGAACTGTAAAGATTCACGAAAAGTAGTATGTTAGCATAATTTTTAAGTTTTTTATGCAAAGCGCCTTTTAGGAGAAATATTTTCAATTCTAATTAATATCTATCTAAATAGCTGCAAAAACTCTAATCTAGCTCTGTTATTGAATTACTGTTACAAAAATTTTCTTTTACAGTTGTATAAATGAAGAGAGTTTTTAGAACGTATAAATTGGATAAAGAAAAATCTCCTCATTTAGACAACTAGAAAAGAACATTTACAGAATTTATGTAACAGTAATTTATTAGCAGGGCTAGATTAGAGTTTCTAAAAGCCATTTAAATAGATATTAATTAGAATTGAAAAATATTTCTCTTAAAAAGCGCTTTGCATAAAAAACGTAAAAATTATGCAAACATACTACTTTTCGGTAAATAATAAAAAATCTAAAGAAGTAATTAACATTTTATATTATTTTTTCCAATTATAAATATTTAAAGTGTTCACATAAAAAAAATATCCTTAATATTCAGTCTTTGTGTATGAAATTTAAAAAATAGAAAAATTCATTTTTAGCTAAAATTTAAAAAAATTAGGGGTTTTCTGGCCTTGAGATTGTTCAGTTAACTAAAAATGGCATTGAAATCTTACTTAGTTTCTGAAAAATAGAACTTTTCGCATTTTGACAATTTCGAAAAATTCCCATTTTCTAAGTAAGTAAAAACCACTCTGTATATATGATAAAGGCTAAATAGTTTTTTAGACAAACACAAATTATTGACGTAAAAGTTTTTTTGAAAAATCAAAAATTTTTTTTTCCCATATTATGCCGACTTTTTGGCGAACACTGTATAAATTAATAAAACTAGTTTTCTCCACAAGTTTATTACGAAAGTTTAACTTGCGGCATGTTTCGAAACCCATACTAGTTTCATCATCAGGCTCAAACATTGATCTATAGGGGTACAATATTAAAATTGTTATTAGTAAAAAGGTTAAGCATTCGCGATATATCAGAGGATAATAAAGCAACATGAGGTTAAAATTTAAAGGAACTGCATAAAACATACCATATAAATAAGTGCAAGTAAAGACGCAATTGGAATAGACGACACCAAGGTCCTGAATGAAAAGTAAAATCTTCAATGTAACTAAATTCAGTGACGAAGAAAATACCACGGAAGTTCAAAAAATTAAAAGATCAACTGAAAAGGCAGCAGAACCAAATAAAGAATGAAATCACCAGAAACATTAACACATCATTTAATGTTAAGACAACTACAATTTGTATAAAAATATCATTGTTTGAATTCTGTGCTGTTCGACATAATTTCAAATATCTCAAGTCAGTTCAAGAAAATTACTTTAATTGCAATATGTAGAATTTTATACTTCTTGTTCGGATCAAAATTGTAATTGAACTGTAGAATGTTATTATTTATTCGGTTAATCAATACAAAAATTTTTGTTTCTGATACAACTAAATGTTCGTTAATTCTTTTTTTTAAATACGTCCAATTTGACCAATATCTAAACGACGACCAGTTAAGACGGTAGACATCAGGTCTTTCAATTCAAGGGGTGAAACCTTTATTAAGAACTAATAATTTCTGATGGAAATTACAAGTAGAAAAAGAAATTTGAAAATTATGAAAATTTTATTGATTGACAAAGAAATTACTTAGACCGTAATTTGGAATGGAATAAAAGATTTTACCTTCGGAATTATTGAGAGGAATTAAATTCCTAGAAAGTTATATGCGGAGTTTATGATAAATTGATAGGATCAGCTTCAGAGGATAACCGTTTTGATGGCAATAAATGTAATAATGTTGAATCCTTGGCTAAAATCATTATCTAAATGGAAAGTAAACGTCTACATAAAAAATGAAAATTAGCAAGTTTGTGGGATAAAGGATAGAGTTAATATTTTTAGTGGTCAATATCTCCAAAATAGGTAAAGAGTTATTCTGTTCAATTTCAAATGTGAATTTGATATTCTTATATATTGAGTTAAACCAAATGATGTGCCCTTTTACTTTAAAGGTGTTGAACTTAAAAATTACAAGAATATCATCAATATATATTCCCCAATCGATAATAGTGTTGATGAAAGGAGCTTCACTAATAATTTTAATTTCTAAGGTGTTCATAAAAATCTCTGCTAAAAGAGGTTATTTTTGTCTGAAAACTGAAGAATCAAATTTAAAATAAAATTGAGACACGCTAGATTTATGAAGCAAATATAGATTCGATTCGGTTATTATTTAGATTTAAGTCAACAAGCATTTCTTTAATTAATTGAAACCATTCGTTGGGAGAAATACTAAGAACAAGATTAATTACATCGAAAGAGCAGAGAGTAAAATTATCCCGTAAATGTAATTTGGGTAAAGTTTTTGTTAAATCGATCAAAATTTTTATTACAAATTCAGGATTAAAAGTAGTGCTATTGCGAATCAATCTGTTGAGCCAGGATGTAATGACAAATACCCGGGTGTTATCAAAGGGTACTATCGATCTAATGGGAATATTCGGCTTTTATTTAAGATTTCAAAATCACTAAAATAAAAGAAATCACTAACCTTGTCAACATAGTCACGCTTACATAAAATGACTAGGTAATGATCTTTGTCAGCTTTTGTGCAAGGTAATTTTGAATCTTCACTTTTTTTGTAAGGGAGTATCTATATTCATATAAAGTGTAAGAATTATTAAAATTAGGTAAAAGTTTTTAATAATTAACGACCTTTCTGCTGATTTCAGCCCTGACAAGAGCGGCATTGTTAATCCCCGAAACTCTAATAATTTTCTCGGAATGAATACCCAATATAAGTTGTTCATTTTTGACAATGGTCTATTATGAGATGTTTTATCGTTCCACAGTCTTGGGTGTTTATCACACGATGTTTCGGAAGTTTTTGATATACTCTCGTCTTCAGGTGAATGAACTCCTGATTAGTCCTGAGAAGGACTGATTTTTGTACGTCGTCAAGTACACTCGTGCCTACCCCGGGATTTGAACTGGGAATCACTGATCGCTGTTAAAACAATTTTAGTTGATATTAAAAGCAAATTTTAGGCGCTTATCTAAAACCTTAACTTCAATGTCACTAAACTTAACATTGCTGAAATTCAATGTTCTACTGTAAAAGTTAAAATTATATTCACAAGCAATATTAAATATTTTTTTTATTCTTGTGAATACGATAATCAATTTTGTTATAAAAGGAATTTTGGTTCGAGTTCGATATATTATGAGGTAAATTAGATCAGTTTAATTGCAACTAAGATTGTTGAAGTTGATTTAAGTCTTAATTTCTTGAGTTTTTTTGCTCAAAGTTGAATAGAAATGTTATTAACATAATAATATTTGTTGCTTTTAATTTTAATAAGCTCCTACTCGAATGGGTGAAATGCGACAAAAACAAATGTCATTTATAAATTTCTAAAGATAAAATATTTCTAGTGTGATACTGGTGTTGTACTTCGTTGTTCAACCATATCTTCTTGGCAGCCGCAGAGGCAGCCAAAGTTTGGGGGGGGGGGGGGTGTTGAGGTTAGTTTTGATGTCGATGAAGGTTGGCTTTAAGTGTTCCTTTTTACATGTGGTGTTGGCTAATCTATTTGAAAAGCCATTTCTGACGCTGTGCAGTATATCGAGTGTGAGTTATGACTTTGGCCTTTCATATGTGCTGTGGTCATTGGAGCTTCGAAATAGACCATTTCTTTCACGTAGCCCAACTTCTAAATTGTAATTGTTAAACAGACATTCTCAAAATCAAAATTAGTAAGATAATATTCCAGAGAATAGAGGTAGAAAATTAAACAACTTAGAAGTTAAGTTCAGAATATGTGATTATGGTATCTGCTTCAGTAAGACAAGAAAATTCTTAATTTGAATTAGTAAAAATAGTTTTGTCTTGATTAGGTACATGCCCTGAAATGTAGTAATCACGGCCCTTACTTAACCATCTAATGATATGACTAAGGTCCGGAAAGATTTAATGATAAGCATTTTCAAACAAATGAATTAATGCAGATTTTTAGGTAAAGCGTATATTAGCCAGATGTTAATTGCAAACATGGTAATTAACGATAAAAATGGTAAAACAACATATTGTATACAGGGTGTTAAAGAATAAGGGTTACAAACATTAGGGGGGATAGTACTTATCAAAATAAGACAAAAAGTTTGCATGTTAACGAATAATGATAGAAAAAGTATGAGAAATTAATATATAAATGTATATTGGGGACTGCAACCTATTGTACATGTACACATATTATGGTAACACATATTCTCAGTATTTCTCTTAATGATGGGTATATTGGCCAGAATTGTTGTTACTGACACTTTGGTGTCTTTTAATAGAGCTGAAGGAACGAATTCCTTAAATTTTATGATTTAAGTCATGTTACCGGTCTATAAATTTACAGCTGAAAAAAATTAACTTTCAGTTGATTTAATATCATAAAGGTGCAACAACTCTGAACAGTATGTCTTCTAGATAAGCATTGCCTATCTGTGTCGCCATAATATTTGTACTTTGGGTTGCAACCCCAAAGGGCTCAAAGTTAAATCGACATACAGGGTGGACCCTGCATATCAATTAAAGGTGTTATGCTTGCATAAATGGTTCATTTCGGCATCAACCATGTCAAATCAAATACTCCCACAGAAGCTGCATTTGTTGTCTTCAAATTTTGAATAGGTAAAGCTAATATACATTTCTCAACTTATGCGTCGGCAAAGAGTACTCCGCGCCTTATCTCTTGTTTTGTATTATATTGTATATTATATTTTCTCTTAAATTTGGAGAAGCATGTGTACACGTCACGACTTTATTTCCAATTTTAAATTCGAATACTAATTGGAAATAGGATGACAGGGTCAATATTAAAATTCAATTTCGGCTTTGACCGCGTCATCTTTCCACAGAAACGCCCAGAATTTTTTGGCCTTATATGCTTTACACCTTATGAACTCAAACAAAGATTCTTGTGAGAATATTTATGTTCGTAGGTGGCTCGTGAACCCTTAAGTATGTAAAGTATAAGGAAATATATTTTTTGCGGATTATGTGTGCTTTGCTACTAAAAGAAATTCGGAGAACTTAACAAAAACTTACAAAACGTCTCTTTTAAAAGACGATAATTTTAAACGTCCTTAAATATAATCGCTGTTGATACGAGCTGGAATTTTTGTATTTTCAAGGCACGTAAATAAAATCTAGAGTTTTTAATTGTTTTCTTATTGTAGATATATGTGTTAAAATATAATAATCAACTGAACTGCGATGCATTGCTTACTTATTAGTCTATAATGTGCTCGTACTGATTTGAAGTTAGATCAGCACATAATTATGGGGAGCGGCACATTTGAAAGAAACCCCGGTGTAGTACAATTGTAACAAGGTTGAGAGGTACAATTGTAACATGTTACAATTATAACCCAACAAGTTTTAGAAATAATTTATTGAATTCTATTGCCTATTTAGCATTTATCGGAAAAGAATCGGAATTACAAACAGGGGCCTTTCAGACGAAGTTATGAAAAGAGCTGCCTATTTAGTACTTGAAGCAAATAGAACCCAAAGGAAAGTAGCACGCGAATTGAAAATTTGCCATGTCACGTTGAAACCGCTATTGTAAAATGATCAGTGCGAGCCAAACACCAAAGATGGGCTATAACCCACATACAAGGGTTCTATCAGAGCAAGAGGAACTAGAATTCTGTGAATACATACGCTTTTCTTTAATGTTATATTATGGTTTACCACCAAAAGAAGTTTGCAAACTGCTAAACAGTTGCTAAAGTATTTCTTTATTATTTTGTTACTATATAATATATTACTGCAAGTGTAACAGTTTTGTGTAGAAAGAAAGATAAAATTCCCAATGAGTGGCAGACGAGTAAGCCATGCTGCAAGAAGCTGGTTTGGCAATTTTATGTATAGAAACCCTACATTATCTATAAAAAGGTCAGAGGCAACAAGTCATGCGCGTGCTCTTAATTTTAACAAAGCAAATGTTAATACATTCCTTAATAATTTAGCATATGTATTAGATAAATCCAAATTTGAAGCTTCTGCTATACATCATGTAGATCAGGGCTGTCCAACTTCAAGGGGCCCAAGGGCCACCGTAAAAAAATTTAAGGTTAGGAGGGCCGCATCATAAAATGTGTCGTATGCGACTTTGTGAGTGATTTTTAATAAATAGAAAACGTATATTTCAATACTAATTTTTATTTATTCAAGAAGCTTAGGTTACATTACAAAAACCATTGAAACATAAAAGACATATACAGGGTGTTTCCTGAGGTAACCGACAATCTTACACCATATGTTCTCGAATTGATTCTAAACAAAAAAAATCGTATTCACTTTAGGTTAATTCCTTTCCGTTCTTGAGATACCGACAAAAGAAAAAAATTACATCAATTAATGTAAAATTACGTATAGAGATGTGACGTTTCACCCCCTTACTAAGGGTGTCAAAGATTTGCCCCTCGGGTTAAGCTCAAATCGGAGAAATACGTTCACTCAACTATATATTCGATTGGGTAAAACACCAGATAATTACCAAAACAAATGTAATGTTTTTAGCTAGTTACAATGATTAATTAAAAATAACTCTGAGTTGTACATTATTTAAAATTAACATGTTCTTCTGGAACGGTGTGTTGTTTCGTGGGTCAAGCTGCAACCCAATGCACCGGCGAGTATTGCGGGTCCCTATTGGTAGTCCGCAGGTACGCACGCCGATACTTCGGGAAATGGGCTGAGTAGGTCTTTTGTTCCTTCAAACTTGACCTTCCACTCAACAGTGATTTTAAGCTGTAATTTTCCGGTGAATTTAACGATTTTAAGGGTTACCTGGGGGGGGGGGCGTTAGTGCCTAAATCCTGGTGCAGAGGTGGCTGATACCTTACGACGGCTAGGCGTCGTTCTTGGGGCGAACGCGGTGTCAAATCCTGCAGATGGAATTTATTCGCCTTGAGCCGGAAAATGATGTTGACATTCCCCCGGTAAGGAATTTGCGGGGTGCGGAATCGAACGTCGAAGTCAAGGAATTCACTTTTTAATGACCAAAAAGGGGCCCTGCAGGTGAGTTTATGAAGGGCGGCTACAGGACTCTGGCCGCTCACACGGGGGGTAGAGGCTGCGATTCCTACAGGTTACAGGTTTAATTATTAGTAAAATGAGGTTATGAGGACTATTTCACCTTTCGAGGCGCCGGGATTTGCGTTTAAAAATTAGGCGGTCGGAAATGGCTTTTAAGCAGTTAGCCCTTCAAGACAGTACAGCGTATTAAGACAGGGTTAAAGCCTTAGGGATTCGATTTCCCAAGAAAGTTCAACAATCAAGGTAAAATCGAATTCTAGCGGTCTTGCTTTTGCGGAAAATTTTAACTTCTCGGGCTGACAGTACAACACGTCATCTCCCTTGAAGTCTGGTCTGGTAAGGGTTGGAGGCCTACTCCGTTAGACAGTTCAGCGTGTCAGACCGGAGGGCCCAGGTAGAAGAGGACAGGACAGGATCAGGACTGGTGGACTCAAAGGAGAATTTTCTCAAGTTACTGAAACTGGCAGTGCTATCTTCTTTTATACCTTTTCTGCCGCGGTATCGGGTACTTGCCCTAGCTTCCACTGGAGCGGCTAGGATTTCTTATCGCCAGTTCACGCGTCGAATTGATGCAGCGCTTGATTAGGCAATGTATCAAATTTAAATACATTTTATGTATAATAAAAATTTAATACAGGAGCAAGCGTTACAGAGATAAGTAAGCTAGATAAAATGACATTCGTTGATAAGTAAAAACTGTCAAAGTAAGCATTAGTTTACAACAATTAACAACTAGAAGAACTAAATACTACTAAAACACAATCAAAAATAGGTGTCTGATCACTACAGCACCATTCGCGTTGGTGGCAACTGTCAGACTGAGAAAACGGACAAGACAAGCCTTACATCGAAAGTGGGAAGGACTGTTTCCTAACACAAAAAATAAAGTGAAAATTCTTTTACTAATGATATATTTTTGTACCTTTGTCCTATGTACCTATTTTAAATTATTTTCAATTATTTATAATGTATATTCGAGATTCATGTTTCCTGAAGGTATAGTGATCCGCGGGCCGCAAAAATATCCTGGAGGGCCGCATGCGGCCCGCGGGCCACATGTTGGACAGCCCTGATGTAGATGAAACGGGAGTTACCATTGTCAAAACAGGTTAGAACAATATAAACGGCCGAAAGTCACTGTTTGCACAGCGATAAATGCAATAGAAAATTTCCCCGTAAAAAAAATCAGCCACATTTTATTCGTGATGCACCGCCTGGTTATGCAGGAGACGCTAACGGATCTGATTGGATGCAGGAAGATTGTATTCTATTGTATTATCTGTAACCTCATTTACCTTGCGGTGTAGATGCTGGTGCTTTATGCGCTGGCATCTGGCGGTACAATGCTCAACTTGTCCCGGGTTCGGGTGACAGAGTGGGAGCACGCCTTTGATGCTTGCGCAGCAACCATTGTGTGAGGTGTGTGTCTTGGTTATGTGTTGACCTTGTTACTCTATCTCTTAGGTCTGTGGTTCTGAGTAGAGCACAGTTAATTTGGTGCCCAACTGTAAATGGTCTCACCGAGTCCGATTCCAATCGCCAAGGCTAAGGAAAAATTTCGACCTCCGCGGGATTCGAACCGAGGACTTGCTGAATGCAAGCCTGGCGCTTACCCAACTGCGCCACGCGGCTTCTACAATGCAGGAAGATAATTTTCTAAATTTTATTAAACATTTTTGCAAATTCGCAAAACCTACACAGGAAAAAAAAGTTATTTTGCTATTAGATAACCGTGACTCACATTTGTAAGTACCTATCAACTATAACTTTTTCAAGAAAAATGGAATAATCTTGCTATTATTTCCTCCACACAGGTCCCACAAGCTACAACCGCTTGACCGTAGTGTGTAGGACCATTTAAAACATTTGTAAACTATGCTATGGATAATTGCACAAAAAGTCATCCTGGTCAAACTATGGCAATTTACAACATACCAGAAATAGTTGCTGAAGCATTTCCTAGGGCTACCACCTCTACCAACATAATGGCCGGATTTCGAGTGAGTGGTATTCGGCCCTTTAATAGAAATTTGTTTCGAGAGGATGAGTTTGCACCATCTTCCGTAATGTACATGCCATTGAAATCAGTAGCAGAAAATCTCGAAGCTGACAACAGTGTTGCGCATAATTCAACAGTAGAAACGAAAAACCTAAATACAGATGAATATGAAACTACAAGAGCCACAGACACCGGCAATGATCAAAACAAGTCCTTAGAAATACTTCAGGAAATTCGACCATACTCGAAAAGCTCGTTTTTAAAACCGAAAGCTAATAAAAGAAGAAAGAAGCAGACCGCAATATTAACAGACACACCGGAAAAAATTATTTGGAAGAAGAACAGAAAAATTAAAGCAGAGAACGCGAAAAGAAATTTAACTTCAAAGGCAAAAAGTTTGACTACTAAGAAGAAGGAAAAGAAGAATACCGAAATAATCAACTCTTCAGAAAATGGGAAACACGAAACTGAAGATGAAATAGGTATATACTGTTTCAAAAATATGCTGTAACTACAGCATGTTCGATATGGATCTAATTTCACAGCTGCAAGAAGTGGGCATACGAAAAATGTTCCCACTAGTTTTACTGCATCCTTTGTGATGACGCTGAGGACTCAGATTAAATAGCAATTTGTTTTTTGTTTAACTTCGGCATCTTTATTTGTATTTTGATAGTGTTTAATGCATTTTATCTATTTTAAATGGTTTTAGTGTATTTTATTCCAATAAATTAAAGTTTCTTTAACTGTCTAAAGCGGTGTTACACCACCAAATGTGTTACATTTTGGCAAACGGACGGGTACATTTGTAAGTTGTAACAATACGCTTTGACATAATAATATTGTTGTTGCAATGTATCAATACATTTACAGTAATGTTGTTATATATAACAGTAGCCGTATGGCCACCGCGAATTTCGGGAATCACTATAATTATTCACATGTGGTTAATTATCATATGTGTAAAATCAAATTCTGTAATTAAAATCGCCTATTTAATTAGGTCACTTAATTAGAGCATTTAATTCGCGGTTTAATTCGCTGGTTAATTCGCGGTTTAATTCGCGGTTTTATCCGGGGCGTCGCGACGCATAACTAGGTCAATTAATTTGATATCAAAATTTGATTGACAGGTGCGTCGATTAAAGGAGCCATATACTACTGCCTACTCATATCTTGAAAATTTTGAAAATTAAATAGCTGCAATTCAGAATTTTTAAAAAGTTGTAATGCCAAAACTGTTACATTCGTACCCATTTTCCCTTATAACTATCTAGTTGTGAATGAATTTCAATTAACAACTAGTCAACTGGTGCATATACCAATTTTTTAAATCCAGAACGTGACTGCATCAAGAAAGATGTCCAGGATATAAGCAAAATCATAACATAGATTTACACGATTACAGATGCGCAGTGCAAGCGATTGATGCAAAGATGCCAGTTAGTTGTATTCCATGGAGAATCAATTTAAATTGGCTACTCTACATTTTTGATCTAATTTGTGTAAGGAAATTAATTAATTGACTAGCAATTTAATTATGCGACAAACAAGTGAAATTAGCAAATATTTTTTTCCTGAAATCGTCAAGAAGGCGGGTTATGTCAACACTCAGTTTGATCTTGAAAGTGTCACTTCGCAAGACTAGTCACTTTTGAGATTTTTGCAAGACTAGTCATTTTTACTTTACATTACCTAGGTGACCGGTCACCTTCACAATGCGCCTTGATTCTATTTTTAATTTTATAAAGATGTCTGAGAGAAAATAAAATCCTCCAGCTTCCTTCAAGTTTCAAGATTCTTTTTATTTAGAAAGTTCTGTAGGGTCTAGCACATACAATATAAATAGTTTTGGCAGTGTTGTTCTTTGTTAAGACGTTATCACTATAAGCAAGATGAATGATTTGCGGGAGCGAGGTTTTAAGCGAGCGCCGTTGAAACATGAGTAGCGAGCTTGGCGCCCTCTCTTGACGACGACTGGAACCGTGAAGCGGTGTAGATCCGTGCTACCGAAGCCTGCGCACACTAGCTGTTACAGAGAGAGATTTCAGAAAAATGTAATACATTACACAGCATGAAAGTGTCTATGCTTGTCTAGGCTTTGAAGAAGTACTCGGACGCTTCGAGTCCTTGTATTCTTCAACGAGCCTCCTCATCTGCAAAGTATCACTTTCATGCCTTGTAATGTAATATACTATTTCAGCAGTTTGATATACACGTGATCAGAATAATATGTAACAAAGGGGCAACTTTTTTACTATCCATTTATTAGAACATTTTGTTTTTGGTAAAAATTTCTGCATCAAAATTCACTTGTTAAAATTTAAATATCTCTCTTCGTATATTGGGGAGGTTCACAAATATGAAAATGGCGCAAGAATAAAGTACACTGCTTTTTCAAAATACACAAAAATGTTATTTGGAAAAGTTGCTTAGAATTGTATTTTGATCAATAAGGGCACTCAATTCTTAAGCCATTTTCATATTTTCGAGCCTCTCTCGTATACAAAAAAGATAATGAAATGTTGGCAACTACATTTTAAGTTTTAGCAGATGCAGGAACTTTTTTCAAGAAAGACGTTCTAATAAATTGATAATAAAAAAGTTGATTGTTGGTTACTTATTATTCTGATCACGCAGTATTACTATCATCAGTTTAATTGCTCGAATATCAAAATGTGGCTAGCAAAATAACACGATTCAGCCAGCATAATAACTATAAATGTGTCCCAGGATCCCTGCTAAACTTGTCTTGTCAATCCTTTGACATATAGTTTCTTGATTTCGGAGGCTTTCAAGGCAATTTGCATTATAACGAACGAGTTCCGGGATTGGACTTGCCCACTTTCATACGATTTTCGCCTCTGGCGTAGTTTAACGTTGAGTTGCCGTGCTCTTCTATCCCTTTCCATGCAAAAGAGTTTTGTTGAGTTACCATGCTCTTCTGATGCATCTCCTTATTAAAGTAGGCGAAACGTTGTTCTTTTATCTCAACAATAACACAGTCAAATTCCGGATGTCATAATATAGTTTCTTTTTGAGTGTATAAGTGTATTGATTTTTATAAGTTTTTCTATAGCTCTATACCAATGGGGCCATAACTATATATAACAGCAATGAGATAACATGAACAACAAAATGAAATGCTTGAATAAGAAAGAGATGACCATACAAAAAAAATAGTAGGCATGTTTAGTTGACATATGTCACAATTAAAATGAGCGTTATGCCTACTCAAATATTTGCTTCTATGTGTATCTCTTTCTTACTCAAGCAATGCATTCTATTTTGTTATTCATGTTATCTCATTGCTGTGACATAATTTTGGACCAATCGGTATATGCTGCTTCTCATACAGGGTGATGCAATTTGAAATAAAAGATATAATATACTCATGTCCGATTCTCAAGGGTTACTGAGATAATGAGGAAAAACTATTTATTTATTTAGAGAGAGTACGTATTCTAGTTAACATTGGAAACATAATAAAAACAATTTAAAATCACAATAATTGTTAAAAGTGATTGTCATCTAGCTATGCTTCACATCGACAAACAAGTGAATTTTGTGCATTACGCAATTGTCCGGGCCTTTGACAAATTTCTGCTCCAGCTTCTTGAATTCGATTTATTAGGTGCTGTTAAAATCTCGATTACAACAGAATACAATACAAAGGATTGCATGTCAAATGACAATTTACTACAACTAATTGCAAATAAATTATCTGATATGGTGGTGAAGAAGCTAGAGGAAAAAATTAACATCTTAAATGAAAAGGTGGAGACCATGGAAAAAACAATTCCGCAACTGCAGAAGGAAAACGAAGACCTGAGAATTAACGTGGACAATTTAGAGCAGTACACTCGGCTAAATAGTGTTCGTGTATTTGGTGTTAAAGAAGATGCCAATGAAGACGTTAACGCGAAAGTGATGGAGGTAATTAACGATTAATTAGAATTGCCCATTACTTGTAATCAAATTGACCGGTGTCATCGGGTAGGACGACCTAAACATGGTAAAGCTAGGGCAATAATAGTTAAGTTTGTTAGTTACCGGGAGCGTGCCTTAGTGTTCAGAGCAAAAAAGAAATTGAAAGGCTCTGGAATGCAAATTAAAGAAGATCTAACAAGAAACAAACTCGAACTATTAAAAATTGCTAGTGAACAATTTGGTTACCGAAACATCTGGACCAGCGACGGTGTCATCTTTGAACACAGTAATAAAAAGGTCCTTAAGATTAAAAGCATGGGGATCTTGAAAATATTTTACTAAAACTATGAATTATTGTGGAGCAACTATGTATCTATGTTCCATATTATTGTAGTTTTTAGTTTTTTACATTTATTGTAGTACGTTTTCTTTTTATATTATTTTTTGTTTTAATTAGGTACGGATAACCAAGCATCCGGTAAGAGCTTCTCTTATTGTAATTCATTCATATTTTGATCGTTTTCCCTAAGTTCATTTTTAATTATATTAGTGTATGAAAATTAAGGAATTCAGTTTATACTATCAAAATGTTAGAGGTCTTCGAAATAAACCTAATATATTTTTAAGCAACCTTGCGGCTGAGGATTATGAGTGCATTGTGCGGAATGAGACGTGACTACGCTGCGATAGAAATAAAATTACTGCTGGTAAACAAAGAGGTGGAGGTGTTTTAATCGCCGTTAATAAGCAATTTCATTCTGAAATCATAGGCACTAATAATGATAGCAAACTTGAAACTAATTTTTTTTTATGAATTATTATAGTAAGTACAGTATATTGTGTTTCAAAATGTACATTAAATTACTATCTAGAGTACTACGCTCTGATGGAACGTGTTAGTTATGTTTTTAACAGTAATTTAATAATAGCAGGGGACTTTAACATTTCCGAAATTAATGGTTGTGAATACAATCTGGTGTGTGGTAGTCAGATAGCTAAACATTTACTAGAATTTTTAAATCTTTTTAATTTAAATATGTGCAATAATATTAAAAATTTTGGAAATAAAACCCTGGATTTGGTTTTGGGTACTTCTGAATTAAATGTGGTACACCAGTTGGATGCATTGGTACCAATTGATGTGCTGCACCCGGTTTTGTTAATAACCGTTAATATTAGTTCCGATATGCCTATAAGTGATAATTCTGTATTAAATAATAAGTATGATTTTAAAAAGGCCGATTTCAAGTTGATATATGACTCTCAAAGAAATACAGATTGGAATGTCCTGGATGTTCTGGGAGATGTTAATGAAGCGGTTGAAAGATTTTACAATATTTTCTACAATATATTTATTAGATCGAGCAGTGCCCAAAATCAAATATAATTTCAGTAACAAAAATAAATATCCAGTGTGGTTTACCAGGGATATCATTTCTTCTATAAAACTTAAACGTTTTCATCATAGACTAAAAAATAAATCTGATTACCATTTACATGAATTTAGACGTATTAGACGTGAACTCAAATCTAAAATTGTAAGAGCTAGAAAAGATTATACTAATTCAGGCGAGAGTAGCATTGGTGTAAATATAAATGAATTTTGGAATTATATAAAAAATATTCAAAAGGATACCAATACTACAGTAACTTACGAATACAATAATCAGAAAATACCCAAAGATAGAGTTGTTGATTCCTTTGCTGAATATTTTAGTGGTGTATATACGGATGAGGGTGTGAGAGCGAGGATACGGAAGCTCTAACCTTTCGCCTTGCAGGCCAAGCTCCTTCAGGGGGTGTTAGTGCCTTACCATTATTATTATATTATTATTATATACGAATTAATCACATTATGATGTACATGCAATCATGTCGAAAGCTAGGCAGTGCAATGTGGGCATTTTGGCTTTGGGAGAAATTACTTCTGAAGAGGTTGCAGTTGCTTTAAAGAACTTAAAACCGAAGAATTCAGCTGGGTCAGATGGCATACCTTCCTATATATTTAAAGCCTGTTGGGAATTATTAAAAAACTCACTTAAAATATTCTTCAATAAATGTTTGAAAATGAAAATATTTCCTGATAAATTTAAAATAGCTAGAATTACACCTGTGCATAAGGCAGGTAGTAAATCAGCCATTGAAAATTACAGACCAATTTCATTAATATCTACACCGGCTAAAATATTTGAAAAAATTTTATATACGAAAATTTTTTATCATGTTAAACATCAAATTGTCATTGAACAGCATGGTTTCTTTGAAAAGCGCTCAACTGACACTAATTTAATTACATTTGTTGATTTTGTAAGCAGTGTTATAGATGAAGGTGGGCAGGTGGATGCAGTATATTTTATTTGTCTTTTATGTATACTATAATTTGCTTGTTGTTATTTTGTTTTGTAATATATATAGGAACGCTGACAGTATTATTGGGCGCGTGCCCGTTCTGTCAGTGTATTATAAATAAATAAATTAATTAATTAATTAATTTTTCGTTTACGAACCAGCCGGCCATGAAACTGAACTCCTGCACATACGTTTTCAATGTTAACTAGATGTACTCTAAATAAATAGTTTTTCTTCATTATCTTAGTAACCCTTGACAATCCGACATGGGTATATTATAATTTTTACACCAAAAATCATGATTACTCAACCCTCAAAGTTATGTCCACACTTTTTAAATCACCCTGTATATAGCTGCCTGTTTTATACTCTTAAACCGCTTTTGCTTCGTATTTTCTTCTTTTTTCCTATCATTTCATTATCTGGCTTTTATGGGGTGAGATGCATTCAATCAAAAGTGTAGCTAAACAGTTGGAAAACGTTAGAGATTCGTTCTACAATAGTAGATTGGGATATTTTTTGGTTAAAAATGGAGGATTATTTGAGTACTTGCTTTATATATAAATTATTGTTTTAATGTAGGTTCGAATTTGTGTAAAAAATAAAAATGCATTTGATAATAGTACTTTTATAATTAATTTTATAGAACATAATATGTTTCTCTTTCATTTAATACCATGTACGTAAGTGGCAGAAGTTTGCATAAATATTCCATGCACACTGTGGCCCAAATTGAAGTAGTACATTTTTTACGGCTAATATTTGGTATAAGAAAGTATGACCGTATCAGTCACAATTTGCATACCGTGCGATGGGTAAATATGGAAAAAAGGCGATATTTGCATTCTGTATGCTTATATCACAAAATTATATTGAACAAAACACCAGTTTACTTATATAACAGATTTCGTACGGATGTACATAATATAAATATACGATTTAAAGGAACTCTTACTCCACCTCAACACTGTACTGAATTCTTTAAACGATCATTTTCATATGACATAACAAGATGCTACAACTCTTTACCAAGTACTATTAAAACATACGATTTACCTAAGTTGAAACTGGTTTTAACCAATAAACTGATATTAGAACAGTCAGAGCAATACTCCTAACAGCAGGGTAGTGGTTTATTTAATTTAGCTATTCTTTCGTTTTCTATTAATTCCGAATCTAGGGTTAAGTGGAAGAGCAGCAAACGTAGCCCGTTTGCTGAACTTCGCCCAAAGAATATATCAATCTTTAATTTAACTTATTTTGTATTTTCATTAATAAAAGACATTTTTTATTATTATTATTATTATTATTATTATTATTTAGGGTTTAGTAGGTTTTTAGTTGATTTGTTGATTTTTGAATGTAGCCTAGTTGCAGAATTTTTGACCAGTGGAAAAAGAAAAATTTCATTTATAAAGTAGGCCAACAGAAATTTTAGTTTTCGTGGTGCATTTAAGGTCGTTGCAAGGCTATATGGGAGAATATACAGGATGCGAATTCACACAACACTATTGGGACACTTTCGGAAAATACAATCTTTTTCGATTTTTTAAATAGTTTGTTTGTAAGATTTTTTCTTTAGGCCTCTTGCAGTTTGAAAGCAAAAATTGCTTGTATTGAATTTCTAAACATCCGAAACATTAGGTTATCGACGACTTTTAATAAAACAAAGAATGATCTTAAATTATATATTTCAATTAGTTTAATGATACACAATGGCTAGAAGCGGACTAGCAAGAAAAGCCTTCAGCCTTAAAAAACCCGGGCCCGTTTCTGAAAATCTAGGTACTTACCTAACAATGGAAACATACAAAAAGTAGATACCAAAAAATGGTACTATCAAAAATGTATTTGTGATTTAAATACAAAATTAGATATGCCAAATTACACAAAATTTACTTTATTTGTACAATTTTTATGAAATAAAATCCGTGTGTTTGCATTACCCTTCTCACGGCTGCAGCTCCCTTAATACGTTATTTGTTTTTGCGAAACATTTTGCTTATTATTTTTACAAAATTTATTTTGTGACATCCAGTATATTCGTACTTGAAAATTATACAGACTGCATATTATTGATGTATAAAAAAAATTGTAGTAATCCAAGGAGTTTTTACATTCCTTCTGCTCTTTGCATTTTCTAGACTTCTTTTTTTCGTTGGCTTTTCTCAGATTGCTTTACCCCCTCTGATTCTGATTCAGGTTTATTTTCTGACATCGATTTCTTTACCATTGCCTTCACTAAGATATTTAATAAGGGCATCACTTCATGTAGTCAAATTGTTTGAAGCGGATGGAAACAATTTACCAACTGCAGTAATTCGTTCAGGAGGAACCGCGCCTATTCTTAGCTAGGGTGACCAATTTTGAGAGTTGTTTTTCTGTACGGGGTTTTTCTTTCTCAAATTTGAAAAAAAATCGTGGATCGACATATTGCAGACATGCAATCAATACATCTTACATCGCGTCCTTAGATCTTTTGTTGATGCACTGTAAGCCACCCATTTTTCGCTTCCTGATGACTCGTGTCCTTTTTGGCAGTTCATCTTCTAAAAAAATATCCATATCTAAAACTTCTAATTTGTAATTTAGAGATACTATAACGTTGTGAGAATTAGTCACAACACTCCATTGTATTTTTTCAACTATGTTACTTCTCTCGTCTAAAAGACGAAGGAAGTATTGTAATCGCGAAAAATTCATCTTTTTTAAAATCCGTCCATCTGCTGTTGGTATAATTTAAAAACTATTTGTTGCAGGAAAATAATATTTTGCATGCAGATTATATGTCTACCTGACATAAAAAAAATAAAACTGTGTTTATTTTCCCTTTAACTAAGAAATAGATCAAAGTAATAATGTGCACATAGGTCAGGCTTTACTCTTGACGAAAATGGAACTAAACAGATACAGGGTAAATTTTGTAAAAGAGACAAAATGGGTCAACGATAATAGTGTTATAGTGTTGTATTTAAAATCGAATTTGCAGGCGCTGGAGTTCGAATCCCACCGCCGGTAAAATTTTTTTTATTTGAAAATTGATGTAATTTGCATCAACAAGTTTTTCCTTTTATTGCTTCAGCATTATTACTAATCTGAAAATATTTTTACCTCTATTTTCCTTTGATTTTTAAAATTGTTTGGTATCGCAACATCCACTTGCGAGGGAAGTTGTGAGTAAAGCTCTCTACGGATTTTTCTGTTTTGCTCAACCATAAAACAACCGAGCCCAAATTCAAATCTTCTGATTAAAAATAGTTGGACGCCCAGCTAATTGTTTTCGCCATGCCATATTTCTTTATAATGATTACCGAAATCCAGAAAATTTTCGTTTTATTGATATATTTTAAGTAAATATCGGAAATTTCTTAACTAGAGACCCGACAAGTCCCTCATTTGTGAGATGGGCCAGTCCGCTCCTGACAATGTCAGTTTTAAGTGTAGAAGACAAGGTTTTGATTCAATATTTTCGATGAAAATATGGTAGAAGAAAAATTGCAAGACACTTTCTGGAAAAAAAATTGGCATTCAGGTAGGATTGGAACATTTTAAATGCATTTAAGAGAAACGAATAGACCAGTAAGAATGAAAATTGTTAGAGGAAGAAAGAAAAGTACACTAATACAGATATATTAGTAGAATAAGGCAAATTTTACAAAACGTACAACCTAGAATGACAGTCAGTTCCAAAGAAATCGCTATCCTACAATAAGTAACAAAACACGACAAAATCAATTAAACAAACATATATTACACGCACTGTACAGGGTAGGCAAAGGGAATAACGATAACCATAGAGGATATAGAAAAACAGACTACCTATGTATCTATACTGTGTGTGCTCTAAAGTAGTGAAAATGAATAAATCGATCCCATATAATATATATGTATTACTGAAATGGGGAAAAGTCCTCTTTCTCATAATCTTACAGCCAACTATGAGTTCCATATCAAAACATATATACAGGGTGAGTTTTTTTTCATTATCACTATAGGGATCTCGGAAACCGTGAAAGATAGAAGGTTAGTTAAATGGAGAAAGGATTGCAGTTTTATGAGTTTATTCGAGATGTGCTTTTGTTTCTTTGAAAAATCCAATTCCTACTAGATACAAGCAAAATATTAAAATTACTTAACTTCTTAAAGTCGGTCTAGCGCCGTTATTATTGAAAGTAGAAAAAAAATAATAAGAATAAAAGTTTTTGCTATTTTTATGGTGTTTATTTTACACTTACTAGTTTTCTTCTAGCTTTCATAGTTTTTGAGTTATAACATTAAGTTACATTTTTTTAAATAGCAATCATAGTTGGCTTAGACATTTCTAAAAAGAGCATATCGCGTTTGCTAAATGGAGAAAGAATTGCAGTTTTATGAGCTTATTCAAAGTGTGCTTTTGTTTCTTTTAAAAAATCCAAGGCCTACTAGATATAAGCAAAATATTAAAATTACTTAATCTTTTAAAGCCTGTCTAGCGCCGTTATTACTGAAAATAGAAAAAATAATAAGAATAAAAGTTTTAGCTATTTTTAGGGTGTTTATCTTACACTTATTAATTTCCTTCTAGCTTTCATAGTTTTTGTTTTCGTCATTTTCTTATAACGAAAATTATTTGTCAAAATAGGCATAACAAACCTTATGTCATTTTAAGCGGAAAAGTGAGCTCTTTTTAGAAATGTCTAAGGCAACTATGATTGCTATTTAAAAACAATTAACTTAATGTTATAACTCAAAAACTATGAAAGCTAAAAGAAAACTAATAAGTGTAAGATAAACTCCGTAAAAATAGCTAAAACTTTTATTAATATTATTTTGTTCTATTTTCAATAATAACGGCGCTAGACCGACTTTAAGAAATTAAGTAATTTTAATATTTTGCTTGTATCTAGTAGGCCTTGGATTTTTTCAAAGAAACAAAAGCACATCTCGAATAAGCTCATAAAACTGCAATTCTTTCCCCATTTAACCAACCTTCTATCTTTCACGGTTTCCGAGATCCCTATAGTGATAATGAAAAAAATCTCACCCTGTATATATGTTTTGATATGGAACTCATAGTTGGCTGTAAGATTATGAGAAAGAGGACTTTTCCCCATTTCAGTAATACATATATATTATATGGGATCGATTTATTCATTTTCACTACTTTAGAGCACACATTCCCAATTTTCAAAGTAGTTTCTAATATTTCTTTGTTTTTTAGATGAGTGCTTGTGCCATTTTGAATATACATGATTAAATAAAGTATCTGTGTTTGCGTTGTTACAATACCACCGTTTGATCGACAGAATTAATAACGTTTGATTGTTGCTTATAATATTATACAGTGTGCTTCATATAGATGGAAGATTGTTGATTATTCATTTATCAGAACATTTTATATTTGATAAAATGCTCTGCATCTTGGCAAATTAAAAATGCATTTGCAAAAATTTAAATATTCTTTTTCATATACGGGGGAGGTTCGAAAATATGACAATGGCAAGAATAAGGTACCCTTATTTCACAAAATACACAAAACTGTGAATTTAAAATATTTCTTATAACATTTCTATTAAAAATTATAATTGATTTAACTTGTTATTGATGTTTGGAATGTTTCTTATTAAATTTATTTGAATATGG
Organism: Agriotes lineatus; assembly: GCA_940337035.1. Classification (NCBI taxonomy): domain Eukaryota; kingdom Metazoa; phylum Arthropoda; class Insecta; order Coleoptera; family Elateridae; genus Agriotes; species Agriotes lineatus. Next base: position 5,760 of record CALNHX010005811.1, on the reverse strand, counting down.
TTACCTGTTTTTGGACACAAAAATTAGATTTTTTAGCATTCACTTCGAATCACGTAATATACTGGTTGCTAAGTGAGGGAAACTCAAGGTCGACAGTACGCCTTTATCGTATCCGTTGATAAGTTAACTTTGAAGTACCTCATTTGACAACACATAGGGTGACAAGAAAAATAGGAGAAAACAGTGAAAATTGTTTTTCAGAGCAGGTGGCTATGACTTTATCTTTGATGTATACTTTGAATTCTAAGCAACTCCTTCAAATAACATTTTTGTTTATTTTAGAAAATAAGGATACTTTATTCTTGAACCATTTTCATATTGTTGAACCTCCCTCGTATACAAAATAAGATATTTAAATTATGGCAAATGTATTTGTAGCTTGAGAAGATGCAGAAACTTTTATCAGAAATAACATTTTCTGATAAATGGATAATAAACAATATGCATGTGTTCAACTTTATGACGGACACTGTATCTTACCTATATTATATATTATGATATATATCACTGGAATGGGAAACAAATCATTGTTCTCATTATGTCCCAGACAACTATGGGTTCCATATAAAAAAATATAACTTTATGGTATAACTCGGACTTCAAAACTGTTTTCGAAAAACTGACTACGCCACTACATTCGTATCAAAAAAGTAATTGAAGAACGTAAAATATGCTTTTCTCTATTTTCGTAAATATGGGGGATATAGCCACAAAACGAAAAGTCGAAAAATCTAATTTTTATTTATAACTCGAAAATAAAAGACGGTTGCCAATTTTGATTTTCACTTTTAAGCTTTTCTCGAAAAAAGAGATCGAGGATAGGGGGTCCATTTTTTCATATCTCCTATAGCTATCGAGATTTCCTATGAAAACATCGAACTTTGCTCACCCTGTACACTATTTTTTTGAAACAACTCAAATTTTTTATGAAACAATCTGTTGTGAAAGACTACGACCAAAAAAACTATATTTAGAGCTTTCCGTGATTTAATGGCTGCAAAGTTATTACTAATTTCGTTGTACTTTAGACTACAAGCTATATCTGGATAAATATCTGGTAGAAATAAACGGTGTATATTTTGCAATATTTCGAAAGGTTTCATTTCTAAAAGTTTTTCAAAGGACATATTTGCTTTATATTTAAAACTTTGAACTTCGTTAACAAATTCACAGATCTCTAAGTCTTCATTATACTAAAGAGCGTTCTTTTTAAATTGAATTAGTGATATTTCTTTCAAACACTGCTCATTTAAGAAAAAATCAACTATATTAGTGAATGCTTTAAATCCAATTTGAAGTTGTGTTAGTATCGAATCTAGTGTCTGTATCATGCAGAGGCATTTAGAGTTTTTACCGAACGTTTACTAATTTTACTAGATGTCCGTTGTTGTACTAAGCGTTTAATATTTTTACCAAGCATTTCAATAAAGTAATGGGAATATGAATTTGGCATTTGAATACAGGCGCATAGGAGCAGTGGGGGCGATGAGTTCCAGTGGCCCCCCACAAATAAATTTCAGGAGGGCCTAACACCCACAAAGATATGATTTTTTCTAGCTTCATCATAACTTATTTTACTAATTTCTTATAACAAGTAACACGAAAATATATAAGGTTGAATTGTAATGAAACTCCCTTTCTGTGTATCGCGTATTTTTTATCCTCGCTGAATGAGTGATATTAAACAAACAAACAAATTTCGCTATTCGAGAAAGTAGTCGGTCCTATGTATTGTTAACTGCAAGGTTTTTTCGTATGATGTTATTAATATTTTTGCCGTCTTTTTGAACAACCGATTGACCCGGGCCTGATAAGATCCATTTGTTGATTTATTATGTTGAACATCAACACTTGTTATCTCTACAGGTTTGAAATAACAAGTGCGTGGATGAATAGGAATAGGTCAATACTACCGAAAAAATACACGGCTTCTAAAGGAGGCCTTATGGCAGCTGAAGTGAAATATGAGTACAGATCTTAGCTACATGTTGAGCAATTATGGATTATAATTGAGCAATTGACAACACTCTGAGTGCCTTCGTTAGTGTTTGGCGGTGCGCATGTGAGTGATTATAATCAATATTGCACAAATAAACTTGTAAATAATTGTTACATGTAGTTCTGCAATAAATGTATTGGCACCGCATTGCGATTTAATAACGTTTCAAAAAATGGATTACTATTATACCAAGAACAGGCTTTATTTCAAGTGAGCACACCAAGGTATGCAAATTACATTTTCATAAAAGAAACTAGCTTTTGAGACCACAACATGGGTGGCCTTCCTCTAATTCAAATAGTTTTTTACATTTTTAAAATTGAAATATACTTAAAATATGACGTCAGAAAACGTTTTTAATATAGAAAGAGTGTTCAAAATTATGTAAAAAATATCTAATAATATCTTAATGTTGCCAATAATACTGAAACAGTAAAAGAAAACACTTAGCAACGTAAATTACATTAATTCGCAATAAAAAAAAATGCAGTCGGTGGGATTCGAATGTGCGGGATCCGATTGTTAGTCAGACACTTTAACAATTTGCCTACAAAAGCATACGCACTATGTTTGCTTGTCGATATGCTATAAAGGGCACGCGACACAACATCTGATTGCAGACGGAGTGCGGGCGACCGTTGCCGATGAAAACGTGACGCAGAGACGCAGGAACAACACATGTTTATATGTGGATATATATTATACACTACAAGGAAGTTGCTTTTGAAATTTCTTGCAGAGGCGGTGTGACGTCTCGTAATTTGGTTTAAAATAAAACTAAATTATTTTCTATACCAAATTACCGGAACGCACCAGGAGAATTATTTACTTCATTTTATTGGGTACCATTACCATAACGAGGAAAAAATAGCGAATATTAACTCTACAACCAATACTTTAACTGATAAAAAATTATTGTGGTAAAATGCATAATAATCGATTGAGCAAAGAAGATAAGGGTAGACAACTTAGTATGTTAACAAATTAATATACCAAAATTGAAGTTTTAGCTGTTGAAGCTGAATTTCCATGGTAGCTCCTACTTTTTTTTAAGTTTGAATGCACATTTTTCACTCGTCTGCTTTGTATGAAAATTTGGAAAGTGTATTTAGGCATTGGCTGTAGAATTAATAGAAGAGCAACTGCTTTATCCTAAATAATTCCTATGTAGCACAAGAAGCGTACAAAAATTGAGAAGGTAGAAAATTTAGATCTAGACGATCTTGTACATGATTTCATAGGTACCAACTAGAGTTTCTATTTTAGTACAGGTTCCTGAATTACTTTTTTGTTTGCTTTTTAATTCATTCATTATTTATCTAATTTCTATTTATGTATATTTTATTTTCTGAAAATGAATTCGTTTATTCGTTTTAGTTTGTTTAATCATGAATATTCCCCGCGTATGTGATAATCTGATAATAAATAAAAGATTGTTCATTGTTAAACTGTTTTTTTTTGTACAATGCTTATTTTATAAAATAGTACCTATTTTTAAGGAACCAGTGACCAGGGCCGCGCCAAGCCAGTGTGCAATGTGTGCACCGCACACGGGCGGCCAAATTTAGGGGCGGCCAAAAAGGTTTAAAAATTATATACAAATTACAAAAAAAAAAAAAATTTACAATTTTGTTTACTTTACAAATTTTAGAAGTTCAAAAATATGTACCTATATAGGTATAAAAATGTTTATTGTGTAAATGAACACCTGATAATATGGTTACATGGATTATTGTTTATGTAAATTCTCGAAGTTAGTTTTTATTCCGTGGCCGCTAATTGTTAAGCGAAGCCAACTTGAAGGAACGCTTTCCATGCAACTTTATGCAATGATTACAAAAAAGCCGGATATTTATCAGAAGCAACAAAACGTGACTTTTCAGAAAACTGGCGGCTGGCGGCTTTTATTGACTGTGAAACATATCGTATTTATGAAGTAGGTATTTATATTATTTTTGATCGGGGTGTCGGCGATCTCTTTTGTGGGTAAGTACCTAATTGTTTAAAGCTGATTTTAAGAAATATAATATTATATGATGCTTACATTAATGCTGTGGTAATATGGGTGCAATGATAATTATTTGGTCATTTAATTTTTGAATTGGCTGCAGAGAAGATCGAGTAGAGAAAATTAATTTTGTTAGTGATTGTGTTTTGAAGAAAGTTGAAGAAAAGTTACAAATATGGTAAGTACCTACATACATATCAATCATATATCAATCAATACACAGATAGTTACCTACATATTCTTAAATTGTATTAAATAATAAAATTGTTATAATTTTTCTAGAACAGAAAAACGAAAAGGCTATCGGGTTTTCAGTATCGAAAACAAAATCTACAAAAAAAGAAGAAAAGAAAAAACTGGCCAATATTTTAGAAAAATATTTGAAGCCAGAAAATGTGTCAGCGGAAGCATTAGAATCAAGCTCTAGTTCTCTTTCCGGGCCACTTAATGAGCCGTGCGTCCAAGAAGTCGAAATGGAAATTATGAGGGAAGATTCCGAATCTGGGGAAGAGAAGGTAACTTCATCTGACTCGGAGTCTCCAAAACCAGAGAGAAGAGAAGTTGGTGACGCTGAAGAAGCCAGCACGTCATCCTCATCAATGCTTTCTGAACTAAAGAAATTTGGCTACTCATCAGATTCACAGCAGTCGCAGCAGGACACAGCAACCTCAGATGATCCTGGAGAGTGGCCTGAGATAATATCAACAACATTAACAAAAATTTTAGTAGAAAGAGGGCCTGTTCAGGTAACGCAATTTAATTTCCCAACTAATGAAAATGGTCGAAGGTTTTCGAAAAAATATTTCTACCGTTCTCTTCCAAATGGAGAAGAAATTAATAGACCGTGGTTAGTTTATTCAATAAAAAATAATGCAGTTTATTGCTTTTGTTGTACAATATTGGGCAAAATTAAAAACAATTTTTCGCAAAAGGAAGGTGTTTCTGACTGGCAGCATTTGTCACTATTGATTTCAAGGCACGAAAAAAGTGATACTCACAATGCAAATGTTAAAAATCAGTTAGAACTTATAAAATTGTTATCAAAAGAACAAACTGTAAACCAGACGCAACTACGTTTGTTGAATGCAGAAGCAAAGCACTGGCATGCTGTGATTGAGAGAATAATGTTAATAATACAATATTTGTCACGACAGTGTCTTGCTTTACGCGGGCAATCTAATAAATTATTTGAAAGCAATAACGGTAATTTTTTAAAAGCTGTTGAGATGATCTCAAAATTTGATTCTGTTATGTCAGAACATGTGCTTCGGACTCAAAAGTCACAAAAAGATGAAACACGAATGGTAAATTATCTAGGGGACAAAATTCAGAATGAAATAATAGATGTCATTGGTAACAAAATTAGAAATAATATTTTGGATTTAATTAGAAAATGTAAATACTATTCTATCATTCTTGACTGTACACCGGATATTAGTCATATCGAAAAAATGACTATAATTTTTAGATTTACAATGTTGAATGAGTCCTCAAAAAAAAATGAAATACGCGAGCATTTTATAGAATTTTGTCCTATTAATGATTCAACTGGAGTGGGTTTAAGTGAATTTTTAATGAATTTACTTTCAAAGTTGAATTTAAATATTTACGACATGGGTGGCCAAGGGTACGATAATGGGGCAAATATGCGCGGCAAACATAATGGTTTGCAAAAAAAAATTTAGAAATAAATCCGCGAGCATTTTTTGTGCCGTGCACAGCCCATACATTAAATTTAGTAGTGAACGATGCT
>CALNHX010005810.1:0-100442 GCA_940337035.1 Agriotes lineatus | reverse complement strand
TTTAGACTGATTAAAATATGCTGACTTGTATTTTTATTTACTTGATCCAAAATAAATGGTAGTATGCCCTTCAAGTATTTTATTTATCTGCAATTTATTATCAAAACGCTAGCTCAGCAGAATAATTAACTCTATTCCCAGGGGTGAATTCCTAATAGATTGTAATTTTTACTTGATCTGGTGCGCCACTGTACACCTGAATTAGTTTCAATAAACAGTAGTTATTGTATGCAATATGTCAAAACCTACAAAATGGTTGGTATCGTGCATTCAGCGTTGTTGACTTTAAAATAATCAAAATTGTAAACATTCGCAGAGGTATTTATTCAAATCGTAGCGCTTTGACGGTTATTATTATCATTTGTTTTAGGCATTAGTTTGTTACATGACGTCAGTAGGGCCGCCGACTAAATCTCGCGATTGTTTTACCTTTGCCTAACCTCAAATTTGGGTAAATGCTTATAATTTGAATTGCGCCTACGCTGGATGCTAGGATATGCTTGAATCTTGATAAGCAAGGTCTAGTCTCATATGTACACAAATTTACCGATCCTAACACTGATACTTTTAGGTTAAAACAGTACCTTAAAATTTGGTGTGTTCTTCGCAATGTTCGGAAAGGGGCCCCAGCTGGTATCTTCCTCTGGAACGGTTTCCTCCGGTGTTTTTGCTGTTCGTCGGTCTCCTGCACTCCTACCTGATGCGTCGCAGTAGAAATCCCTGGCTTTGGACCCTATTTCTGGCCTGAATTCAATATCGGAATCCTGATGTGATCGGCTGGCAATGATCGTCGGAGGTGCTCTCGGTGAAAATTTAATTTTGTGTTGCGGAAAATCCCACAAACGTTTCCAAATAATCTTCAACACTTGGTCAACACAATGATACACTTTTTAGCTCAAAATATTTTAATTTATTATATAAAAACTTTAGCTGAAGTGGAGCACAAAACTATGTCAAGCTTAATTTAATTATTTATTTGTTTTTTATTTCCGTTATTAAAAACAAAATCTAATCTATTACTATGATTACCAAGGCACCGGAAATTGGTTTTGATTAAATTAAATACATTATGGAAATGAATTTGATTACAAATTATATTTACAAATTTCTTATAACTAAAATATTGTCCATTTCTTAATTTTAAAAGGTTTCTTTACGCCACAAACACGTTTTATTAGTTACTCTGCTCTATTTCACTCGCGTTAATTGCACTGATTATTTTATAAAGTTCGTTTCTTAATAATTGCTTTTCCATCTCCCTCTGTCTGCTTTTCACTTGCTTTGTCATGTCCATCTGTCTGCTTTTCACTTGCTTTTCATGTCTTGCTGCCCGATTTTCTAAATTGCTCTTTGCAACGTATTATTATTTTCTTCTGGCTTCCTATACCTTTTTTAGATTGCTCATAATTTTCCTGCTGAGCTATATTGAAATCTAAGCTTCATTGTCATGCACTTCGCAAACCTTTTTGTGACTATTCATTTCTTACAGCTCGGCCATTCATTCTGCACAAACTTAATATTTAATTAATTTGAACGTCAACTTCAACCCTGTGAAAAACAAAATCTGGTGTGATACACGCACAAAACTTTCTTTTACAGTGATCTTATAACTATCCAAAAATATGATTTTTAATTTTTAAGCATTTGTCAAAATTTAAAAAAATACAAATTCTACAAAAACCGTAGAAAATAGAACGTTAGTTGAAGAGACAAATGTTCTCTAAAAATGTAAGCCGAATTAAAAAATATAATAATGTATTGGGTGTTCTATTTAAAATAGGAGTTAATAAAAAAAAAGAAAAGAAAACAAAAGAAACCCATTTTTGAGATATTCACTTGAAAATCACCTATCTCACATCAATACACATTAAAAATGTAAAGTTTGAAAAAATCGTTAGTGCCGTTTTGAAAAAATCTGGTGTGATACACGCACACAACTTCCTTTCACAGTGATCTTATAATTAGCTAAAAATTCAATTTTTAATTTTTAAGCATTTATCAAAAATTACAAAATTCTACAAAACCCGTACAAAATAGAGAGTTAGTTGAAGAGACAAATTTTCTCTAAAATTTTAAGCTGAATTAAAAAATGTAATAGTATTTAAGATACGATTTAATAAAAAAAATAGAAAAAAAAGACTCATTTTAGAGGGATTCAACTGGAAAATCATCTATCTCACATCAATACACATTAAATATGTAATAAAAATGTAAAGTTTGAAAAAAATCGTTAGCACCGTTTTTGAAAATATTTTAAAAGAACTGAAAAATTACAATGGTAAACACCATACTTTCGGTTATGCGATTTTCTTCAAAATCTTGCTGTTACATCTAGATAGTACACAAAACCTTTTCGTTTTTGAGATATTCTGTTCACAGACACACAGACACACACACACACACACACACACACACACACACACACAGACACACACAGACAGACAGACCAATGAAAAAAACACGTTTTTGGGTTCAGGGGACTGTATGTAAAACGTGAAGATATGTTGAAAACTCAATTTCAAATTTTTGGGGTGAATCTAATACTTCCTTTATCGTAAAAGACCGATTGCCATACTTCCTGTACCTGCAAAGGTTTTCGAACAGATACTTTATGATAAAATCGGTTACCATGTAACATGATTTCGAGAATGCAACATGGATTTCTTAAGAAAAAATCGACAGTCACGAACCTGGCGGAATTTGTCAGTGACATTAGCAGCGAACTTGATTTAGGTAATCAAGTACATGTCGTATACACAGATTTCGCAAAAGCATTTGATAAAGTTTATCATGGTCTTTCACTTAAAAAACTTGAACAATATAGATTCTCTTTAAATTTGCTCCAATTTTTACATTCGCATCTTGTCAATCCAGAACTTTTGGTGTTTTTTGAAGGACAATATTCTTCAGTTTTCTATGCCACGTCGAGAATTCCACAGAGCTCAAATTAGGACCATTGCTCTTTTTATTATTTATAAATGACTTGCCATACGTTGTTGAACATTCTAAATGTCTTCTTTATGCAGATGATTTAAAACTGTATCAACCTATAAACAGTGCAGCGGAAGCCCTACAGTTGCAAAGTGACATAAATAGTATTTTTCGTTGGAGTATTAACAATAAGTTGTACTTCAACATATTGAAATGTATTGTTATGACTTACACTTCAAAAAAACACTTTACAACTAATAATTATCTTATGAACGATACAAAACTAAACAGAGTTACCAATTATAAAGATCTGGCAGCTTACTTTACTTCCAATCTTAATTTTAGATATCATGTTGATAAAATTACAAACATTTGTAGAAAGACCTTAGGTTTCATAAATAGACATAGCTATGCTTTTAGCAACACAAAATCATTTATTATTTTATTCAATTGTTAGATCAGGTCTCGTCTTGAATATGCCTGTACAGTATGGTTTCCGTGCACTTACAATGCTCAACAATACCTGGAGAAAGTTCAAAATAAATTTATAAAATTTCTTTATTACAAACAATTTGGCATAAGTCCTAATTTTGAGTCCTATCAACCGATTCGTGAATATTTAGATATACGTACATTACATCACAGCAGAATTATCAACAGTAATGTATTAAGTGCATAGTGACTTGCAGATAATTCTGATCAGATTGCACGACCAGCTGGATTGAGATAACTATTGCATACATCTGTCAAACGATATCATTTGACCAATGATCGAACTCGCTTTTTTACTTTCAACCAATCAAAATCTGCTTGCGTTGATATTTTTTGTTACATAACAACTTATCGGTAATACTTCACCTTACTCATTAAAATGATGATTCGTTGGTTTTTTTAATAGATTCAAGCAATAGTCACGCAAAATATATAGCGTGCATAGTTCCTTGCTTCGATAATGATGACCAGATTGCACTCCGCTGGATTGCTTAGAAAATACGCCCTCTAGCTTCGCTGTCGGGACAGCTGGTCCTGTAATCTGACCAGCATTATCGGCAAGTCACTATCCACTTAATACACTACTGTTGAAAGTATGTCCCGACAGCGAAGCTGGAGGGCGTATTTTCTAAGCAATCCAGCAGGAGTGCAATCTGGTCAGCATTATCGAAGCAAGGAACTATGCACGCAATATATTTTGCGTGACTATTGCTTGGATCGATTAAAAAACTAACGAATCATCATTTTAATGAGTAAGGTGGAGTATTACGGATAAGTACGGATAAGTGATTATCAATAGTAATATAACAAGGGAGAGACATACTTACCGATAATTTTGCACACGCCAAGGGTCGAGTGCTGGTTGCAATGAAAACTGTCCCGAGGGCTTGCCCGAGGGCAGTTTTCTAAGGGCAATCAGCACGATGACTCTTCACACGGGTATAATTATATGTAAGTGTGTTGCCCGCTTTTATATTTTGAAGATTATTACACAAAACCCGTATACGAAGTATGAGTTAAAATAGATCCAATAATGCCAAAAAAATTCAAATTGCTTGTTTCTTGCATTACTATTTCTAATTGTGCCACCATCCACGGGTCGATAATCATTCCTAGGGAGATTATCGCTTGGTAAGCAGTCCACGGGCGCTTATCAGGTAATCAGTTCGAGATTGGTCGATTTTCAAAAAATGCATGGTTTTCATTGGCTGGTATCAGTCATGTGACAGTTGTGTGTAATATTCAACAGTAATGTATTAAGTGCATAGTGACTTGCCGATAATGCTGGTCAGATTGCACGACCAGCTCGATTGTTTAGAAAATACCCCCGACAGCGAAGCTTACTCATCAGTAAGATGGAGTATTACCGATAAGTTGTTATATAACAATAATGATCGACGCAAGCCATTTTTAATTGGTGAAAGTTAAAAAAGCGAGTTCGATCATTGGTCAAATGACATCGTTCGACAGATGTGTGCAGATGACGTAATCATCATTTCAATGAGTAAGGTGGAGTATTACCGATAAGTTGTTATATAACAACTTATTGGTAATACTCCAACTTATCAACAGTAAGTTGGAGTACGTATTACCAATAAGTTGTTATATAACAATAATTATCGACGCAAGTCGTTTTTGATTGGTTGAAAGTTAAACAAGCGAGTTCGATCATTGGTCAAATAACATCGTTTGACAGATGTATGCAATAGTCCATATTATTATATTTGCTTATAAATTACTAAATTATCTAATTGATAGTTCACAGCTGCTCTCACACATTGCAATTAGGATATCACCTCACGGTGTGCGACCGATTTTTGCTTTCTACATACGAGGGTAAAGTAAGGTTAAGGTGAATAGTTCTCGGCCTTGACATAAGATGGCGTTCCAATCTGTAAAAATTTATTTTTCCTGCCTGCGTGCAAGTGTTATTAGTTCGTATGACAAGTTTCAACTAGTTATCTCAAGTAGTTTGTTTACACGAATTTTTGCAGTAGACGTCTTGCGTGTTTTTCGTTAAAATGGATAAATTTTAATATCGTGCGGTCATAAAATTCTTCGTTTTGGATGGATTAACCCCTAAGGAAATTCATCCGAAGTTGACAAAAGTTTACGAAAACTCTGCTCCTTCCATGTCAACCGTTAAAAAGTGGGAAGCTGAATTTAAACATGGTCGCACGTCCCCCGAAGATGATCCACGTGAAGGACGGCCAAAAACCGCAACCACACCGGAAACCATCGAAAAAGTGCATGATATCGTGTTGGACGATAAGTGAGTGAAGGTCAGTGAGATAGCTGAGGCTGTGGGGATATTAGTACGTTGGGTATACGTGGCTAAAAAAGCCAAAAAGCTGCACTTTTTGATTGGAATATGCCACTTTCTGTGGTCATAGTTGATACCAAAAGGTATCTTTCCAGATAGGGAGCCACTTGAAAATCCGTGTAGAACACTAAAATGGCGGCTATTAAAGATGGCGTATCTCAGTTCCTAATGGTCCTATTTCGATTTTTTTTTTGTATGGCAGATTTTGTTCCTATACATTTATCTCTACACCTTAAGGGTTTTGCACAATTTTTAGAAATATGAAAATTTTACTTTTCTCACTAATTTCATTGATTAGTAACTTTTTAATTGTGCTCAGTATCCCCTTTTTACCTCACAAAAAGGATTTATGTATATGGGATTTCGTATATGTCAAGAAAGACGTGTTTTGATAAACAACATTGATTTTAATTAATTTGAAAACACTTATTACATTAAAGTAACAAACTTTTACAAACAAAAAAACCACTAAATATTAAGAAATACTCATGTAAATTAATTGCTTCTATACAGCTTTTATTACTCTAAATCACGCAATCATCTTCCAATTCATACCTGGAGCAAGATAATTATTACTTATATATTATTATTATATTAAGACATTGGATCAACAAAGCAATATGCTCTTAAAATTGTGAAACAAATTTAAAAATAATCAATTAAACGCATACCTTTTATTGTATTTCTTGCTGCATTGTCGACCCCTAGTGCAGTTCGTGCAAAGTAGCGTGCATGGAACCTTGGCCTTTGAACAGGAGCATCGTGTGCGGCATGGGGAGCAACTACACTGAACCAATTCTCTGCAGGCTGTCATAATAGAGGGAAGAGAAGACCAGACCGGTGTCCACTCCCCAGCAACCATGGTCCATCTCCATCCCTCTGGCCCTGGAATGTTGTCCAGCACTGAGTACACACGACACCAAACCTGTCCTGCCTGGTATGCTGAAAGAAGACAATGCTGCCTGAGTGCCTCTTTTGTTGGGGGCAGACTTTGTAGATTGCGACTTTCTGAAGTCAAAAGAAACTTTCTAACATGATTGACTGATAAGTCTTCTGCGTCTTTGTAGTAAAGCAAAACAGTAAACTTCTCCAGAACTTGAAAAGTCTCGTCAGAAATAGACTGTTGTGGTAGACACATAGCTTGGAAGGATTCAGCAGTTTCAGGAAATGATTTCCACACTTTCCAGGCAGTCTGTTTCCCTTTCATTGCAAATGATGACGTTACCTTTGATCCAATGAATGCATGAAATCGTCTCAATGCAATAGCTTTATGTTCACCCATACTTTCAAACATGGGATTAATGCTTATGTATCTCTGACCCTTCCGAGCACCAGAGAGAATCCACATCTTCTGAAGTCCCGCAGTTTTCAGAATGTGAAAGTAAGAGATTGCCAAAACGACTACATCAGTATCTACTGTGCGAATAATATTTTGTTGGCTCCATATTTAACAGAGAAAACTCCTGTCGTCTGTTTCTTCCTGTTGCTTAAATTGTACTCCGTGAATGGAAGTTTCATCCGGCCGAGATAAACGAATCAATCTCAGTACTGATATGAGCCCAATCAAACTTCAAAAATGCATGTTCTCCAAGTAACTTGCAGAGCTCTGTCTTATTCTGATGGCAGCAGAGGAGAGTCACTCCAATTTTTTGGTGGCATATTTCCTTGTGCTACTTGGCGACGAAGACCAACGCCTCTATTATCTCTCACACGTTTCTTCAGACAAGGTTTTGAATATGTATCGCAAGAAATGTGTATTCTGTTTGCATGAAATCTTTCAGCATCATTCAAAAGTCTGTTTTTGAATTCCGTATCACAGTATTCTCAAAAAGTCTTGGATGTTTTGAGTGGAAAAGAATGTGCTAGTGCTGCTCCATTGTAAATTATTGTATCGCAGAATCATTTGAATTGTGGTGGATCAACGGCTTCTTCCAGGATTTTAAGTAGCTGAGATTCCTGACATGATCGCAAAACACCATTTGAGGAAAGTGAAGCTGGGGCACTGGTATTTTCATATTCAAAAAACTTGTCCAAATCCAAGTTTCTGTTTTGACTTACAATAGAAGCCATAGAGAAAAGCTCAACATCATTTCTCAAATAAGAAATTGTTGGGGAGGAAACCTTTTTTCGAGCAAAGCCAAAGAACTTAGACCGAGTTCTTTTCAGAGGAGCAAATACACTGAGTTTTGCCTCGTTACTCAAACGGTTTCCCACATAGTTGTACAGTTGTAAGGTTTTTTCTTCAGCACCAACAAAAGCTCTTATCCGCTCTTGATCCATTATAACTTTTGTGTACCAAACCACAAAAACACATCAGTTTTTCTCAAAAGGGTATCAGAACTCAAGAAAGCTTATTTTTAAATCTTCTTTGTGGTCCTGAAACTTGCTCTGGTAAGCAGCGTACTGTTCATGGTGAACAGGCCTGTCAGCACTGTTCGTTTAATTAATTAATTTAAGAGAACGCAACAAATCATCAAATTACAAAAAGAACTAAAAATTTAAAATTATTTGTTTAATCCTGCTATAGAAACATGTTGTTTCTTCCTTAAATACCAAGCGAGAAACCATTTGTTTTGCTAACACAGATTGGTTTGTTTAATCCTGCTATAAAAACATGTTGTTTTTTCCTTAGATACCAAGCGAGAAACCATTTGTTTTGCTAAAGCAGATTGGTTTTATGGCAACAGGTGGGCGAAAGTAGTGAGTGAAAGTAAAATTTCGCCCACTGTCACTGCCCAGAATAAAATACAAAATTTTTAACATTTTAACTTTAGTTGAACACTTACTACATTATGGTTTAATTATTTGTATAGAAATTAACCCCACAATTCTGGAAAACTGGGTTACTTACATTAAAAATGCCAGAAGTGGAAAATTTATGTGCTTCAACGATTCCCGTTCCTGCAGTACCTTCTGTCACGGAATTTTCTGTTTCCTCAACTTCTATGCGATTTTTTTACTTATGCTTGCTCCCTCATCACCGCAAACTATTCTTTTTGCTATGTGTCTTGCTAGCCACTGATTCTTCAACATAGCTCTCAGCTACAGACGACGAGCGCCAGCCTCCGTGTCTTTTTAACGTCAGAACAGCTGCAAAGGTATTATATATAAACAGCTCTAGAGGCCTTTAAGGCCTATGGCTTGGTTAACAAGTTTTTTCAATTTTTTTCGGTCTTTTGCCGCTTCTTCCCAATTTTTCACTCCCAGCTCCTGTAAATCTTCCTTTATACCATCCATCCATTTTCTTCTTGGCCTTCCTTTTCTATTTGGACCCTCCAGTTCTTCCTTGAGAATCCTCTTAGTTAGTCTTGAGTTATCCATTCTAGCGATATGCCCCAGCCAGCCCAACCGCTTTTGCTTTGTTATGTTTATGGACCGTTGGTCTGATCACAGTCTTATATAGCGACACTTTTGCTGTCCATCTGCAGAGGTATTAGCCAACAATATGGTTGACGTTTGGCGAAAGCAATGCCCAGTATATAAATGAGCATCTTTTAATTTCAGGTAATCCGCCACGACCCTGGGTATCTTTGACAGTGTGTTTATACCCACGGGTTGCACTGGACATTTTCCGTCACGGTAACAAAAAAAGGAACCTCCCTTCGCCAAGAGATGCAGGGCGTAACGCTGCATATTTTCGGTAGATCGCCAAACCATTAAAACATTTGCCGTCGGTGCCAGTAACAACAAAAGAGCGAGGCTTATCATTTTTAGTGTTTGGAATATTCACAATCAGTATGGATCCTTTGTCTTCAATATCGGTGGTTTTGAGACTTACAAGCTCGTCACATCTGCAAGCACCCATAACTCCTATTAAAACTGCCATCTTCATTAGCAAAACTCTCTCGTCGGGAGCTTCATTTATGCATTTATGCGTTTTAAACATACAAATAAATCAGTCGGTTACATTCCATAATTTTAAAAACAACAGCTAATCTCTACTTTTTCAAAAATGAACAAAGTTGATCTTAACATTGAATAGGTGGACCACAACGAATGAGGTACATACTTCTCAATTAGGCCGTTAAAATAGGCTACAACAACAGTTTCAGTTATCACTTGTACTTTTTTTGCCTTCATTCATTCAAGAAATTTTTCCATTTTAGTACGAGTGCGGTGACACTAACTTTTCAATGTCATATATATAATTCGTTAGGTCATTGATGAGGAAATACAAAATGGCAGTGCTGCTACGTGTGGACCGAACGGCACTATAAAAAATTATTTCAAAATAGTATATTAAAGTATGAGTGGATAACAAGGTCTTTAAAACACGCGCGAGTTTTCGAGCACGACGGCGTAGCCGGAGTGCTCGAAATAAAGCAAGTGTTTTAAAGACCAGTTATCCACGAATACTTTACGCTATTTTTTATTATACCTCCAATACTGGAAATAAATTACGCACTAAAAACTTAGAAATAATTTTTGTCGTGATAAATCGAGAGGGCATAATAATATTGCTACTATAGTTACGAGAATTATTTACGTTTTTGTCGCGTTCATGTCCGTTGTTGCATTCAGTCGTTTCCTTGATAGCCTTTAAAGCTCGGCGAGCTTTAATCGCCTGTTTTTGCACGCTCAGGCGTACTTTAAACGGCGATTCTGATGCAGGTTCAATAAAAAAATTTTTTTTTCAATATCTAGTATCATAAAACTTCAGGATTCTGATTGTTTCTCGTGACAGGGGAGGGGTAGGGCTTTAAGAAAAAACAGTGCGAACTCTTATCAGCGGCAGCAGGGAGATAAGTGATCCCTCGAATCCTATTTTTTTGACGACTGACATCGAAAGTAGATTTTTCTCACTGTCATTTGACAACAGAAAGTTGACATTTGCCGCTGAGCGTGCGTTTTCATCACTTTGCCGCTCGCCGAGCGTTTTAGGTTCCGCGTGAACAAAATAGGTAGCCACGTCCGAATGTTTCCTTGACAATGCCCATCATTTGTCGAAATATTCGCGTCACATGTCTAATAGACTGCGCGAGTAATGTTAACTTGATTGTCAATTAATATTTGCAATAAAATAAAATATGATATTTTCCATTAATAATATGCTCACTCGTCGAAAAAATAGTATGTATATTTCGAGCTAAAAGTGCGCTTGCCGCTTTTGCACATGATTGCTGGTTTCGGCTTTGCCTCAACCAGCAATATTCATGCGCAAGCGACAAGAATGCACTTTCAGCTCTTAACATACAATATTGTTACGTTTTTAACGTTCGGGCTATTTAAAATTATACGACAAACATGAGTTCAAACATTTATTTACAACAATAAATTATTACGATTATTGTTATTTACAAGCACAGGAGAATTATCAAGCAGATTACAAATTAATACAAGCACTAACGAACTATCGATACATTTATTTATTTATATCACTCTTAAACACTAACGATTATATATGGTTGTTTATTTCTATTATTTATGTTCACGCGTTTTATTTATATGGGGGCTTCTAACAAGCCTCGACGTGAGTTCGAACTGCCGGAGAATTATTTCAGAACTGAACTGCGGGTGAACTCCGCCCGCTTATATATCGCGCCAGTAAATTCTTCCAGAAGCCTCCAGTTGTTCTCGGCAACAGTGACGTGTCGCGTCAGGGCCGCTCTAGCATCGACTGGAAAATGAGTCATTCGCGTACACCTGCGTTCAAGGCCGCTCGTCGGCGGCCTATGATTCACGCGCTGGCAGCCGCCTCTAGAATTTCTAGTATAATCGAGGCATCGGGGCAAATAACCGTCAGCCGAATCGTTACAATATACTATTCTAGTATCATCGAACTTCATACAAATTCAAACGTTATCTGAAAGATCATCAATTTCTGTGTAAGAAAAACCCCTGCTGCCTTTTCCAAAAAGTGAAGAAAATGGCGGCAGCAGCATTTGAAAGTCGCGATTATCGCAACCGAATTTCGCGTGGTCATTCGGTTTTATCGGCATTAATCCGGTTTTTTTCGATTTGTACTAATGAAATACGCGTGACATTGTAAATTGCAATAAATTTTCTATTGCGTTGATTGTTTAAACAAATGAAATTGTATTTTCTATGTGATATTTTTCGAGTTTTCCTTATTTCTCTTGTTTTTTTAAATATTTTCCAAGCCTTCGATTCCAATATTTATTTGCCTTTGCACACTCGCCTGGCGGCTCGTGTACAAAACTGGCAAATGCGTGAGCGAAATTCTCAGTTTCTCCACTTGTACTTTAATATACTATTGTTTTCTTCCAAATTGTGCAGAACCCTTATGGTGTAGACATAAATTTATAAGATCAAAACAGTTTCCTCTTTATAAGAGCTTTCAAAGAAAAAAAGAAGATCGATATCGGATCATTAGGAGTAGAGATACAAAATAATTTAGTGCGCCAGTACGGCGCCATCTGTAATGGCCACCATTTTGGTGTTCTACACGGATTTTCAAGTGGCTCCATATCTGGAAAGTTACCTTTTGGCATCAACTATGACCACAGAAAGTGGCACATTCCAATCAAAAAGTGCAGCTTTTTTTGGTGTACCCGTCGTACTATATCGGAAGAAAGGGTGCGAAATATCTTGCACAAAAAATTAGGGATGAGAAAGCTCTGCACGAGATGGGTGCCGCATTTGCTGAATGCCGATCAAAAGCAAACGCGCAAACAAGTTTCGCAGCAATGTTTGGACCGATTCAATAGGCATCCGACCGATTTTGTGCGGCGATTTGTCACCATGGATGAGAGATGGGTTCACCACTACACCCCAGAAACGAAGCAGAAGTCGAAGCAGTGGGTGGAAGCCGTTGGTTCAACGGCAAAGAAAGCGAAGTTGATCGCATCTGCTGGAAAGGTCATTGCCAGCGTGTTTTGGGATGCGAAAGGGATCCTGTTAATTGATTACCTTGCAAAAGGCAGAACAATTACAGGCGAAATTACTCCAACCTTTTTGACCAGTTGGATGCCAAAAGAAGAAGAAAATCATCTTTCACCAGGACAACGCACCTGTTCACAAGAGCGCGTTGGCGATGGGAAAACTGCGGGATTTAAGATACGATTTGCTCGGCCATCCCCCCTATTCTCCTGATTTGGCACGTCGGACTTCCATCTGTTCCCAAACTTAAAGAAATTTGTTTCTGGGAAGCGCTTCGCGTCCAATGAAGAAGTTAAGAGGGCCGTATATAAATATTTTTACAGCCTTCCAGACTCTCACTTCCGGGAAGGAATACTGATGTTAGAGAAATTCCGGACCAAGTGTGTTGAAGTCAAGGGAGATTATGTAGAAAAATAAAATCATTTTTTAACTGAAAATCGCAGTCTTTCATTGTCAGGCCGAGAATTTTTCACCTTACCCTCGTACCTCACATTCGTACCAACATTCGCTTGTATTCTCCTATTGTTAACATGGTTAAAATGTTAAACCAATATTACAATGCTATCGAATTATTTGGTATTACCCTTTGTAGTCTGAGAATTCAGTCAAGTAGTATACAATTTTAATAAACAGCTCATTTTGTTTTACCGTTATCCTTTCAGATTCTATTTCATTCAAATTTACGATTATATGCTAATATTCTTTCTCATTCAGAACTCTATTTGTTTAGTTTTGTCGATTATATATTATATATGTATATAAATATAAATATAAATAAATATAAAAAACAGACAAATATGTAAGATGAGTCTATATCAGGGCAGAACCACTCCTCAACATTTCTGCACTTAGGCCAGAACCACTTTTCAACATTTGTGCACTCAGGCCAGAACCGCTCCTCTACATTTCTGCGCTCAGGCGAGAACCGCTGCTCAACATTTCTACGCTCAGGCCAGAACCGCTGCTCAACATTTCTGCGCTCAGGCCAGAACAGCTCCTCAACATGTCTGCAGTCAGGGCAGAACCACTCGCCTACAGGCTCCTCTGATAGTGAGGGTTCCATACATCCGAGATGGTAGGTAGAATCGCATTCGTAACACACCAACATGCTATCTACTAATGGATTCACTGACAAACCACAAACTGCGCAAGTGAAATTCAAATCATCTTCCAATGCATTGTTTGTAGGTTCCTGTACTGGTATGCTCCGTACATATTGCCCATTGTAATTGCTCCGTACCAGAATTAAATTGAATTTTCTACGATCCAAGGGACACGTGTTGTCATTTTTTGTCCATTTATGAATGCACTCTGCACAGAAACTGTGGTTACATGTTTCGGGAGAGCCTACTTCTTGATTTTCGAATGATAAGAGACATATCGGGCACCTTTTGGCCTGTCCGTCGCTGCCGTCAGGTGATGACCGATTGTCTTCATTTAAGTTTATAACTTTTGACGAAGACATTTGTGGTTCTTGCACTGGCACGTCTTCCGTTTCCCATCGCTCCTCATTACCACTGTCTGATTTGAGTCTGGCATTCTTTTTTACCCTTCTAACTTTATTTGAACTATCTGATGGGTCGCTGGTTACTTCGAGGCTACGTTTGCGGCTCTGGCCTGCACTTAGGCACTTCATGTTTAGGACCTAAACGAAGGTTTTTATTTGACAATAAATTTGACATTACACTTAAAAATTAGGACCTAAATGAAGGTTTTATTTGACAACAAATTTGACATTACATTTAAAAACTTTTAAATCAAGTTCAAGTTCAAGAAGAACGCAGACTTGGAGCGAGAGAAGAAAGCTTCGGAAGAGAGTGCAGCAGAGAAGATCCGGAAGGTACTGGGAAAAATCTTCACGAGTGGGCAAATCAACATGTTCTTGCATCCAGAAAGGAAAAAAGTTAAGTGGTCTTCAGAAGACATTGCTGCACATTGAGAAGCGTAAGCTCAAGAGCTTATCGATATTTGAGATGTCACGGGTACCCATTCGCCGCCTTATCAACTTTAAGCTCTTGGGCGTCCCATTTGAACTTGAGTCAGGAAACTTTGGATGATGTGATGACCTTAATGAAGACTAAAGGTAAATTTATGAGTACCTTAAAGCGCTTAACGGTTTTGTCGTTTAATGAGATTTACATATCCAATCACATTTGTATCTACAAGACAAATGAGCAGAACGTGGGTCCTCACAAAACTGCTCAGACAGTGATGGCTCGCGGATTGGTCGGAAACTGGTAACAGCCCATTTTTTATAAATACGATTAAAAAAATGATGAAAAATAGCATTGCCAAAATTGCAATTAAAATGTACAATGCTGGCTTCCCTGTTGTGTTGATTACTAGTGATATGAGTCCGCGAAATGTTGGTTTTTGGTCGGAACTTGGAGTTGGACACGACCACCAGTGTTTTTTCTCGCATCCTTGTGATCCATCAATGAAAATGTTTGCCTTCGCTGACGCGCCTCATCTGTTGAAGCTTCTGAGGAATCATCTTTTAGATCAACGATTCAATATTGACGGCAGAATCATCGACAAATCCTGTTTTGAAAGGTTATTGTCAGTGACTAACGCGGAACTTACAATCATGTATAAAGTCAATCAATATCACTTGAATGTGATATGCAATCAAACACAAAAAGTTGCGCCTGCATGCCAACTATTATCAAAAAGCATTTCAAAAGGTTTTGCCTATTGCGGTAAAAAATGCGTTGCCAGCTTAGATTGGAAAGCGGGCAGATATTTCGTCAACTTAATCAACAGTTGGTTTGGTTTGTTTAATACGTCCACCAAGTACGATTGTAAAAGCAACGCATTTGGAGTTGATATTGAAAAACAAATCGCGCTGCTCGATGAGGTTAATTCCACCATCTCGCGTTTGCGAATCAGAAAACACACAGGACTTGTTCTATTCCAAAACGGCATATTATTGAGCAACCGGTCATTGTCAAATATGTACGTTTATCTGAAATCAAAGTACGATTTGGAGTACATACTCACGTACCGTCGAAATCCAGACGTAGTTTCTTATGTTAGAGGAATGGGCTGTCAAAATGACCACCCCACTGCCCTTGATATTAAATATCGCTTACGATGGTATATTTTATGCAAACATTCCGCTGCAATTTTACAGTTAATAAAAACACACACCCTTCTACAACAACTTAATAGGAAAAGACATGTATTATTGGCGATATGTTGACCTCTATGGTGGATGAAAAGGAGCAGTCAAAATCAACATTATTAGAAGAATTCCAACTGTCTTCGACATTTATCGATTGTAATGACGTAGATACTTTTGACGCATCATTTGAGGTACCTTCGGATCACATGGACTTGTTGGACGATTTCGAAAATTTACAATTTAATGATCACATAAATGACGAAGGTCTTCGATACATTCCAGAGTACGTTGCTTACCGCTTCTCAACGAAATATCCTGATTTAGGCATGAAAAGTCACATGATCCCACTATCGCCCGAGCTCAGCTGGATCGAATGTATTTCTACAGGTAATCTGATAGCGCCTAGTGATGATTTATTGGGTGCTGCTCGAGTATTCAACGAAGAATTTTCTTATATGCACGGAGAAGCTTTATCGGACGAAAAAAAAGTATTCACTACTCTAGCAAAAAAGAGTGATTCTAAATTGCCGACCAATGTTGAATTGCCTTTTGAAGTGATGTGGTGTTTGGCCCATACCCGAACTTATAATCGTTTGCAAACATTAAATAAAAACATAACTTATTCGAATACTCAACGAAAATTAGAAAGAAAAATTGGTAACTTTACGAATAAGAAAAAACAATGAATACAAGTGCCTTCATGGGGTGCTAGTGCCTCACCATTATTATTATTAAGTATGATTGTAATACAGAGTGATTATTAAAGAGTGAGGAAAGAGCGGGAAATTGTGAATTAAATCCTAGTAATTTTTTGCTTTTATATTTCTCGCAGATGTATCATTCCAACTTTCTGGTGGCACTGTAAATGGATGTCAAATTCGAGGTTAGCAGGTTAGTTTTTGCGTCAGTTTTTACACAAATTAATACAAAACCTAACCTACTAACCTCGAATTTGATATAGACTTACAATGCCACCAATGACATGTAAACAGAAAGCTGGGGTAATAACCTGCACATATATGCAAAAAATTACTAGGATGTAATCAAAAATTTCCCGCTCTTTCCCCACCTTTTAGTACTCACGCTGTAGTTTGCACATTTAATTTTTGGATTTTTAAAAAGCGGTTACGGAAAATATAGTATATACATCATTTGCCGTGAAAGTGCTTGACTCGGAGGATTAGAAGTTGTGCTCGGACGCTAACGTGCTCACATATTCTTCAACAAACCTCATTGTCTTGCAAAAATCCACTTTCATGATTTGTAATGTAATATACTATTTTTATTTTAAATTCCAGTATACAGTCTACAAATAATGCCTCCTATTTTTGCGTGATGATACACAACTTTTGTTTTTTAAATATACACCTCGTATATTTTTACATATTTGAAATCAGCACTAAAATGCTTTACGTTACCATACATAACAAACATTTCAAAATTTATTTTTAAATTAAACAAAAAATATTTACCTCAAGTAGGCCAAGAGCCATGACTTCGCAAAATCACTGACAATCTAAAGAGAAATTCCTCATGACCGAATTATCGTACCAAACGAAATAAAACAATTGAAACTTTGCCGAGACTAAGAAGTCCCAACCCTAGCAAGGAATCTTCTACATGCTACACATTGTAGTAATATGGAACCCACGGCTTTGCATATCACTTCCGAATGATGGCATGTTGTAGACGTTTTAATTCCCATTTTGTTTATTTGTAAAAAAACTCACCCGACCCTTTTAGATCAGTAGGGTTACATTATCTATGATCAGTAGTCACAATGCTTCATCACTGAGCTACCGAGCGCGGAATAAGAACAGTTGATATTTAACAAAAAATAAAATTTACATTAGAACATCTAGGTAGTATATTTTCAGTAAGATAACTACATGTATGTTACAATAACTTTTATTACGTATACTGGGTGTTTTTAAAATGCGGCCCAATTTCTAAAGCGTATTTGATTAACCTAGCTGAAAACAATTGCAATGAACACATGTCCAAAAATGCTTTAATAGAGTGTAACGAGTTAAAAATGCCTTAACGACATACCAAAGGCACCACGTTGGACTGCCAGTTTGTAGCAGTCTAAAATGATAATTACGACAACGCGCCAGTTTGTAACGGTACGAAACGGTATTTACGACAAGTCAAACAAAAGTAAACGACTAGCGCGTAAACTAACTCCAAATAGGGAGTGTATTAGCTAGGACCGCTGCCCCAGCCCGTTACAAAAGAGGTGCCGACTAATTTCAGTGGAGCGAGGGGTGGTCCAGCACAAGATAACACAAGGAAACGGCCTAATAAACAAAAAGCAGATCTTAAATGTAAAGGCACCACCACGATTCCAAAAGGGAAAAATGTGTAGGTGAACCCACTGACGAAAAGTGGAAGCATAATGGATTCACCTTTCAACTATAACCTTGGCAGTGTCCTGGTTAGGACAATATTACGATACCATTCAGAAGCTTGGCTTAGTTATAATTGATGTCCTATGCTACTGCACACGGTTGCTTTCCAAACACTGCAGAAGACTCCTAAAGAAACTGCACCAAATCAACGGGGAGCTGCTGGCTGAAGGACGAAACTTTGGGATAATCCACTACTGAAGGTGAAATCGAAGCCCGCGGTGGTAAATGGCAGAACGAAAATTCGGAAGCTTTGCGGTACATAAATAAGCCGATGCTGAACTTTCACAGAGAGTTCGTCAAACGAAGTAATATGAGCGCCACTTCACGATAAACGAAGCACTCAAAGATTTAAATCGGTAAACAACTACTACACTACACTACATGCAGTTCAATAAGTCCATAAAATGCGAAACCCACGACACTTGCATTGAAACGACAAAAGTTCAAATAACAGGAACAAAACATGCGGTACACACACACACCAAGGGAACAAATCGAATCACACAATAAACAAACGTAAAGGGCCGCGCAGCGGAACGACAACTTTCAAATCACTTGTTGCTCCTTACAACGCCGCGCCGGGTCAAGTCTCCCTAAAAAACGCGCGATGATAGCTGTCTATCATCGAAAACGAGTGAGGGCTAAACCTCCTACTTGCTCTCTCAAATACACTGCAACTATCTCTTAAATTCTCGCTAAGAAACGTACAGGAATGCACGTCGCAGACGGGTCAATAAGGACACATGAGCGAAGAGCGCAGACTGGATCGAAAACACAGATGTGTGCTCTAGAAAACAACTGAATGCCTGCACAAAACTCGAGACAGGCAGAATCGTAACTCGAAATCGAGAAACTAGTGTTAAATTAGCCGTACGGGTATACAAAGTAAAAATGTCCTTACAAGGGCCCTAAGTGAGTTGACAATGTTAGAAGTCAATGTAATGTTTGAAATAGCAGTTTAAAATAGTAGTCTAGGAACAGTATATTTCATTAATGTTTTGATTTAACGTTGTCAATTGGTTACTTAAGTGATTCTTTCGCCATCTTCGTGATCTAATTTCTTTCGTTGCTGTATTCTTGTTTCTTTTTTGTTTTCTTTCCTTGTTTTTGGTGCACTGTGTTCTACTTTTGTTAAAATGAATAACTATACTTATCCGAAACACTACGACGATCATAGACTTGTATTCTCGCAGAAGGGGGGACTTTCTCTTATAACTTTTTAATAAAGCATTGTCGGACATGTGTTTACTGGAACTTTTTTCATCTACTAAGTCCCCCCCAACACGCTATAGAAATTTGGCCGCAAGTTTTAGAGCACCCTGTATAAACGAATGATTTTTATAGATTAGTACATCATGTTTTAATAGTATATTATGTATCAAGTTTTATAAACGTCATTTTAGTCACGAGTTTTATTAATCTCGAGCGAAGCGCAGCGGAGCGAGTGTTTAATAAAATGAGTGACTAATAAGTTTATAAAACGAGTTGCATACTATACTTTTTCTACGACCACAAATTTTGAGAATATAACATCATATTATTTCATTAAAATTTTGACATTTATTAGATATATTAGGTTAAATTATGCTTGACAAACGTCAAAGTGACGGTTGAAAACTAACTTGATTTTAGTTTTGGCTGTGGCTAATAAAGCAAATACTATTTGAACGTAACTTCACCCCATGACTAAAACATCGTTGCCAACTTCAGCTCATGACTAAGAGGCTCTTTAGTCATAGGTTATGAAGGCATGATTAAAAGGTCACTTAGCGACGTGTATTTTAGTATGTTAAATGGCATTTTAGTTACAGGAGTAGAAAAAAATTATTAAACTATTCGAATCTGGTGAACTGCCTACGAGATGTATGAGAAATTAATCCCGAAGAGTAGTGCAATTAATTTTAAAAAAAGAATTTTTGTTATACTCTGTTTTTAATACTCGGAAGTTATTTTTATTTAAAGACGATTAATGTTTTTAAAAAGCATTTATTTGTACTTAAAACTAAGCACATTACAGTCGTCGGAGCTCTGCTCCACACACTCAATTCAGAACAGGCTAACCTAAGTGTCGAAGCAGAACTGTACGTAAACAGGATCTTAATCATAAGGAAAACTCTTATCTCTAAACAGTGCAAGGTTTCCACAGAGCATCTTGCCTTCCCATGAGCATTCTAAGAAAAGCATGGTAATCTAGCGGAATACAGCCGTATTTTTAAACTACTAAGCATTTTTAAATACATAACTCCTCTATCTTCAGAATCTTAAATACTGTGAAGCGGTATTTAAGCTATATTTTGACATTGAACTAAATAATTTTGAGTGTCGTTTAATATAATTGCTTCATTCTCCGATTTTCTCAATAGTTTTATTAGTTTTGATTTGAAACAGTCAAGTTTACAATAAAAATATAATGGTTATGCACGTGAAGGAAGTTAAACTTAACTTATTTACAAAGTGGATATCGTTGTTCATCAACTTATCCTCATGATGTGTCAATTTTATTTGATTATTGACCAACCCTTGTGTATTGATAGAGGATAGATCAATTTTTGAAATATTATTAAGTTTAGAATCTTCTTAATTTGTCTTATGGACGTAGATTTCATGGTGAACAGTAGTTCGTCGTGATTGATTAAAATTGAACAGTCAGGAATTAAATGTATTAAATTTGATGCTGTAATTTCTCTTTTCGTAATCACTGTTGTCATGTCATGAAATTGACACATTACAATGTGATTGCGAATAAAATAGTTTTACTAGGTGAACTAATAAGCCACGTAGCTAAGTCTATCTGCAAAATTTTATTTGTAGTTAAATTAAAAATATAGCCTATCTAGTAAGTTTAGAATTTGGTTCTTTAAGATTACATAGCCAAATTAAAGGTCGATGATCTGTGAAAAGCGTAAATTTGGTTCCAAATAAATAAGGTCGAAATTGTTTTGCAGCCCATACATTGGTTAATAATTCGCGTTCTATGGTACTGTATTTTTGTTCAGTATTATTAATGTACGTGAATCGTAACTAACGGGTTTACCATCTTGTGAAAGAACTACACCAAGAGCATACTTTAAACTTTAAAGCATCAGCAGTGAGTTCATACGACTTGTTAAAATGTGGATACTACAAAATTGGTTCATTAGTTAAGAGGTTTTTACAATAATCAACAGAATTTTTGAAATGCTGGATATGAATAATTTTGTTTTCCTTCTTTAAACAATTTTATAAATTTTCTATAGTATCCAAAAAGTTCTAAAAATGATTTTATTTCTATTTTAGTGTTAGGTAGTCGGACATTTTTAATAACTTCTATTTTAAAAGGGTCTGGTTTTATTCGATCCGGTGTTGTAATATGGCCTAAATATTTTACATTTTTCTGAAGAAATTCGGATTTATCTATCTGAATGTTTAAACTCTTGACATTTTTGAAAAACGTTTTTGAGTCGCTCAATGAGTTGTAGTGAAGTCGAATAAACAATAATGTCGTCAAGGTATACCAATCATTGACTTGGAGTTAGTCCTGGTAATGCGGTGTTTATGGTTCTTTGAAAACTTCTAGAAGCATTTTCACACCAAAATGAATTCTTTTGAAGTGAAAATGACCTTCTTTTGATAAAGCTGTTTTTCTGTATCTCAGAATCCATTTCAATTTGATGGAAACCGGAGGCTAAATCAAGAGTCGTAAAATAATTTGCTCTGCAAAATTGTCTAAAACTGTCTCTAGTCGGGGTAAGGAAAATTTGTCGTTAATGGTCTGAGCATGAAGCTTCCTGTAATCGATAACGATTCTCCATTTTTGTTCGCCTGAGGCATCACGTTTTTTTTTGGACTACCCATGTTGGAAAGTTATATGGTGATTCGCTATGTTCAATTATATCTTACTTTAACATTTTGTCAGTTTCTTGTTTGACTTCTTGTCGATGTACATGGGGATATCGATATGTTTTAGTAAAAATTGGGGTGTCTGTTTTCGTTCGTATGCGGCGTTCGATTAAATTTGTAGTTGAAAAAGTAATTTCAGAAGTATAAAATATTTCCTTATAATCCAAACAATAGCTATTTAAGTAACAAGGACCTATTAACATTTGAGGTACGCAAGTACAAGCCAAGGCGAAGCCGCGTAAAGTAACAAATTGTTCTGTTCGAGAAGGTAGTAGTAGTATCTAGTAATAGTATTTGTGGGGAGACTGATGTCAAGCAAGTAGACCTTTACAGTGCCTTTTTGCCAATCCCGTGGACAAGGTCTGGTCATGCAGAGTACCAGGTACCTTAGTCTTACTTAGAATTTTACCGAGACTAAAGAGTTCCAACCTTAGCAAGGAATATTTTACATGCTACACATCGTAGTAACACGGAACCCACGGGTTTACATCACTTCCGAATGATGGCATTCTGTAGAGGTTTTCATCAGCATTTTTATTTTCTTAAAAAACTCACCGGATCAAGGATCGAACTCTCGACCCTTACATCAGTAGCCAGAATGCTTAATCACTGAGCTATGGAACCCTGCGTTCGAGGGGGTAGTGTAATATGTCTTAAAATGTCTTTAGAGTATAATTTTAGAAAAATTCCTTTAATTGTGTTTTTGTCTTTCTTGCTTTAATTTTGAATGGTCGTGTAACGCTAGCATTTGCAGAAATTAATGAAATGAACATTAAACAATGTATTTAATTTTTGCATCGCTAATTTAGGCGCTATCAGACGTTGCATCTATCGAGCGCTTGAACTAGTGAAGCGAATTCGTACCCGATATGCACAACCATACGACAACTCAACTCCCGCGCCGTCTCCCACCTAAAGATGTCTGAAGTGAATACTTTGATAACACGGCGCAACAGATATAAAAGCAGGTTTCTCAACCATTTTAAAAGAGTTGAGTCCTTGGGCTCCTCTTCCTTATATCCTCTCCTGATGTTAGCATGTGATAAAATTTGCCTGTCTCCTAACATCGCCACCCTAACCGGACATCGATATTAACATGTGATATAGTTTGCCTGTCTCTTAACATTAATAACACGACCGGGCCTAGATGATAGCATGTGATAAGGTTAGCCTGTCTCCTATCATCTTCGCTAGCAACCCCTCTAATATGCATTTCCTGTATTTCAATCCGAACCCTGCGATCGGATGCCGCCAGAATGTTCAAAATGATTCCTTTAAAAATGTATTAACCAAGGTGTCAATAGGAAACCTACTCACGTTTCGCATAAAGTGTCGCTTGAAACCTGTAACAGCATTCGTTAAACTTACCTGGAGGGTACGCTTGGACGTTGAAAAACGTTAATTAGAAGCCCTAAAATTCAGCCCGCCTTTGGGACCGAGCACCGGCGAATTCACCGCAGGATCGCTGAAATGTCAAATTTCGCCGTCTGTAGAAATTAGCAAATGCAACTCGGACAATTATTCCACGGAGCCGACACTCCGGGAGTAGCACACTGTTCGCTCTGACACAACCACGAGCCACATCAATCCTTACAACTCCAGGTATCAGTTAGATGTTTAATTGTTGCACAAATTCACATCCCTGCCAATGTAAACAACACTCGGCACGTCTAGGTCCCGCTTTGGGGACATCCGTTCTACAGGGGCCCCAAAATCTATACTTGCCGAATCACCTGATGAACCCACCTTCCGTAAATACCTGCTACCCTTAGGGCAACGCCAGATGCATCCGTCTTTCAAGCAGACCGGCTAGATGGGTTGCCGTTCCCCGAAAAGTAACGAAACACGACCCCCCAGAAGAAATTGTTATTTTATTAATGTACAATTAATTAAATTTAAAACTACGATTTAATTTGTACTAGTAGCTAACTACAATATATTTATGGTAATTATTTGCTGTTTTCCTGAGTATATATATTTGAGTTAAATGAACACATTTCTCCGATTTGAGCTACCCGAGGTAGAAAATTTAATAAACATTTATGCCCTTCCGAAATTAATAACAGTCGTAAATGACCACAATTGATTACCAGGACTAAAGTTAAATTCAGGAGGTTGAAACGTTACAATTGTAGTATGCGACAGTAGTCTTCTCAGTTGAAATATGCATTCATCGATAGTCAATACTTGCATCGAGGTTAGCTAAGATGTCTGTGCCTATTAGTCCTACAGATTCGTCATAAAAATCGAATCAGTAACAAAGATGTGTTCCATTTTCTGAAAATAATTTTTGAATGGGTACTTTCGCTAGTAAATTATCATAAGTAGTTCCATGAGAAGTGGAAATTTGGAAAGGATGTTCATAAATTGAATTAGAATAATATGTATGTACACATTTTGGTGAAAGGATAGTACGAGAACTATCAGTATCTATTAATATTATATCGCCAGTTTATTGAAAAAGTTTCTACCGGAGCATTTAACGAAAATTGACGGGTTCCTCGGGAGCTTCTTCATTATCTGAGTTTAAATTTGTAGTTGGGTCTAATGCATTAAAGTGTGTTTTGCAATTATTGTCTTCTAACATTTCAAGGTTTTCAGTTGTTGGTCATATTCGGGTGCGAATTCTGGTTTAATTGCTGTTGAAAAGTGACGTTTTTATTGAATAATTCTTCGATATGAAAATTTCTTGGTTGGTTAGATTGTTGAATATTATTATTAGGTCTAAAATTGGGTTTATAATTTTTACTAAATGGCCCATTTCGGGTGATTAACTATTGTGAAGCTGGACGTTTTTGTGTAGCTGATTAAATCACTGAAAAATGTAAAGTGGCGTGACACTCCCCTTACTTGAAAGAGAGTTCCCCGAAGTCTCTTAAAAACCAACGGGACATTTTGCTACAACGCAACGATCACTCAGACGAAAAACGAAAACACGAGAAAAAAACAAGTTCGAAATAATAGAGTGCACTCCCAAAGGGATTACGCGCACTGGCCACTAGGTAGGGTGCGAAAGGTGGGGAGAAAGAAGAGGAAGAAAAAAAGATTGGATACTCCAGTGGAAAATACGGAAATTGTTTGCCGAAATCAGGAAAATATGGGTCTAAATCGGGTAAAAATAGGTCTTAGGCCTGTGGACACTTCCGACCAACCGTTTCAATATAACACAGAGAAGGGCAGTGGTGTAGAAATG
This sequence comes from Agriotes lineatus, assembly GCA_940337035.1. Classification (NCBI taxonomy): domain Eukaryota; kingdom Metazoa; phylum Arthropoda; class Insecta; order Coleoptera; family Elateridae; genus Agriotes; species Agriotes lineatus. The sequence goes on along the minus strand of CALNHX010005810.1, from coordinate 75,249 downwards.
GAAGTGCAAAATCCCACCCAAGGTTTACCTGAAGAGGGCACGCTGCGCGTCACGAGATCAGCGCATTGTGTGAATCCAACAACTGGTTCAGTGCCCGAGGAAAGAGGATGAACCACTAAAAAGGGAAAATGGTTGTGACAGAAACTGTAAAAACTCAATCCATCGAAACCCACAATCGATGCCGATGCCGGAGCCAAGTCGACTATTAAACCGCTAAATGTGAGCTCGAAAATAACTCCAACACCGAACACCAAAAGAAGATCTGGAAGAACCAAGTCTCCAACTGTGTAGGCGTTCGATGACGCATGCTCAATGAATCCTTGACAGAACTCCATGCGGGCCAACGACAGGGTCCGCACGAAACAAAATGACCAAACACACGCTCTCTTTATGGAATCCCACATAGGTGGTTAAAATGGCGATGGCCAATGGTACGGTAAAAGAGCGCTACGCCATAACAACAACAGGGCAATACTATACGACAGAAGTATATAAAAACTTGAATTCTTTTCACTCAAGACACCTCATACGGATAGCCGTGCACTGCCGCCACACAATCCTCAGAAGCTTCAACGAAATTGTTCATGAAGAACACGATACGATACAACGTGACGTCATCAGAACGCCAACAAGTACGAAACACCTGAAAGCCGGGAAGGTGCCTAAGGAAGAGCTGAAAGCCGCGCAAGAGGATCTTAAAGAAGTACTTAAGGAAGAGCGGAAAGCCGCGCTAGAGGATCTTAAATATAGGCTTAAGGAACAGCTGAAAGCCGGGAAGGTACTTAAGGAGGAGCTGAAAGCTGCGCAAGAAAAAGTAGTCCAAAAACTGGATGGGAAAATAAATGGCAGAGTTCGGTCTCTGCTGTTGGATACTGGAGCGACGAAGTCCATCGCCAGGTCTGACGTAATACGAGACGAGGGTCAGCTGCTGCACGACAGGACACGCCTTCGCAATGCCACGAGAGGCGCAGTGACCACACATGGGGAAATTGATTTGACATCGAAGATTGGGAATCAAATCCTCAAGCATCGGGTCCTGAGTGCTGACATTGCGGACGAGTTCATCCTGGGAATGGATGTTATGAATAAGAGTGAGTTCACTGTAGACCTGGGACGCGGCGTGTTGCACGTGGGTGGGGAGGAGCTTTCCGTACACCCAAGAAAAGAGATCACAGAACGAGTGGTATTGGCGGAAGATGTTAATCTGCTGGGACGAACCGAGAGGGTCGTGGATGCATACCTGGATGACGATCTCCGGGGCAACGTAGTGCGCATGATTGAACCCGATCATGACAAGGAGGTCACTCATGGTATCCTGGTTGGGAAGACGTTGATAGAGACTGGGCTTAAGGTCCCAGTAAGGATGATGAACGTCAACAGGGAACCTGCAACAGTCAGGAGAAACACAATCCTGGGAAGGGGCATGAGCCAACAAGAACGGAGGAAGATCGAAGATCTGGTGGCCCGGTACCAAGACATCTTCGAGTGCAGAGATCATCCCAGCGGCCGTACCAATGTAGTAAAACATAAATCATTCGAGTTTGGCAGAAGAGTCTTGCTGAGAACCGACCATGCTGCTCTAAGATGGCTACTGCAGTTCAAGAACCCTGAAGGACAGGTGGCTAGGTGGATCGAGCGCCTACAAGAGTACGACTTTGAAATAAATCATCAACCTGGCGCAGCCCACCGCAACGCCGAGGAGTTATCCAGGAGGCCCTGCCCTGCGGTCTGCGGCCACTGTTCGAAGCTGGAGTCGTGCGGTACCCATCAATTGTACCACTGTAATCGACGACTCGTGGGAGCTAGACGAGTTGCAGAACAGCCAGAAGAACAACCCCGACTTAGGCACGAAGCGAGATGGCCGTCGACCTACCTGGCAGGAGGTCTCCGCCACCAACCCCACGGTGAAGACCTATTGGGCGCAATGGGACTCTTTGCAGCTGGACAACAACGTCCTGACCAGAATCTTGGAAGATGAGGACGGTAGGGCAACGAGATCACAATCGATGGTTCCAAGGAGTAGAGTGGCCGAGGTTCTGCGCCACCTGCGTGATGGCTCCTCTGGGGGACACTTTGGATTGAAGAAGACGTTGCAGAAAGTCCAAGAAAGATTCTACTGGGCGAGCTGCAAAGATGGCGTCCGAGAGTGGTGCCGGAGGTGCGAAGCCTGCGCTACAGGAAACGGACCAGTTGGAAGACGTAGAGCTCCGATGTGGCAGTACAACGTCGGTGGTCCGTTCGAGGGGATAACCATTGACATCGCCGGACCATGCCCCGAAACCGAATCAGGAAATAAATACATCCTGATGTGCATGGGCTACTTCACCAAGTGGCCCGAAACGTATGCCCTCAGCATCAGCGTGACTGCTGATGGCCTACCGATCGGCAGTACCAGAGACAACCGGCGTCCAGATCGAGGTCTACTGTTTCAGCTGTTGCGAAGCATTGAGCCCACGGTGGACTGCTGCTTCTTCAGCCAGTCCATGTGCAAGAAGAGCACCACCTGCAAATACCGCCATCGAACCCCTACAAGTGCGAGAGGACAGGCAGCCGACGCAACTTGTTCTGGGACAGAACGACCTAAGGCGGGGGCACTTTAACGACCTTGGGGTCAGGCCGTTGTCTATATATGACTCAACGTCCCGTGCGACGCGTGAGTCAGCGTTCCTGATCATTCCAGAAAGTGTAACGACCTTCGGGCCGGATCGCATCAGAACATTGCAGAACATTCAAGAAAGACCTTGCGCGCGAACACGTCAGCGTCGCCGGATTAATCGAGCAAGGTCTGGACATTTCTAGGATGACTCACCCGGCGTGTATATAAACCAGTGCAGTGGGAAAAATCCACAGTTCTCATCCAAACTCGAAGCGCGTAAACTGCAATATAAATGAATCCGTGTGTACATAACTCTAGTGAAATAAATAACGCGTGAATAACAAATAAATATAACCATATAAATCATTAATGTTAAGTCGTAAATAAATAAATAAAGTATCTGTTGTTAGAATTAGTTCATGTATTTATAAATAATGTGTGTTCCGCGTTTAATAGTTGCTTTATAAATAGTTAAGATAAATCGTTGTAAATAAATTCTATGTTCAAGAAGCGTTGTATAAATTTTAAATAGCCCGAAACGTAAAAACGTAACAGTACATTATTTTTGTGCCTTCTAATTCTCTTTCAGATAATAACCTAAAATTTCAAAAAGTTACAGATAACGAAGTTAAAGCTAAAAAAAGTTTTGGAAGATAGGTAAAGTGCCTCTTACAGTCGAGTCTAATTTATTTTTTTTTTTGTTAGTGCAGCACATATGTATGTATACCAAAATTCAAATCGATATCTCTACATTTGTGGAAATTAACAAAAAAATAAGAAATAAAAAATTGAACGTCAAGGCCCTATAACTTCTTACTGAAGGGACTTTGCACTAAGGTATATTGGGTTTAATCGATTTATTATGACGTAAGGAATCTATGACTAATCGGTGTCCCATTATTTTAGGGACACCCTGTATAGTCTGATACATTTAAAAATTGTGTAGTTGTATTCCCTCCTCCCAAATATGTATATTTAGACACCAAGTTTGTGATCCTAAGCGTTTTAGAAGCCGAGATATTGATAATAATATAATTATATTTTAAAATGGCCACTATAAAATCCAAGATGACGGACGAAGGAGTTGGTCCCATCAAAAATTGAAAGCTAAGTACCTAAGTAGTAGTATATATATATTAGCTCTGCAGGCCTAGTAGGCCCATGGCTTTAGTTAATTTTGCCCATTCTTTCCTATTTTTCGCCTTGTCTTCCCATCTCGCAATGTTCAGGTAGCGCAGGTCGTCCTGTAGTTCATTTCTCCACTGGCTCCTGGGTCTTCCCCTTCGCCTCCTCCCGCCTATTTCTGTATTATATAATTTGCTTGCTGTTCTTGGGTTATCCATTCTTATTAGGTGTCCTAACCATCTCATTCTCTGAGCTTTCACTACCCCGATAATGTTCTCATCGCCGTATAAGTCGTATAATTCTTGGTTTGTTCGTCTTTCCCATTGACCTTCCACGCACTTACCACCAAAAATTTTTCTTAGCATTTTTCGTTCCCACACTTTCAGCATCTGTTGGTCGTACTTTCTTAATGACCACACTTCACACGCGTATGTAACTGATGGTCTCACAATGGTTTTATACACCCTGATTTTCATGTTTCGGGAAAACATGTTAGGTACTTGAAAAAATGTTTTTTATTGCGGCTGCACTTTTAGTACCTGCTGTAATTCGCGCATTGATTTCCGCACTGTTATCAGGTTTCTTTGTAATCACTGTGCCCAGATACGTAAACACTTCCACTTCTTGAAATTTATTCTGCTTAGTTTCACCCAGCTTGATCATTAAAAACATGTGCTGCTGCAGCGGTTGGTTGTTCCATGTCATATATTTTGTTTTGGTTTCATTGATCTCCAGTCCCATATCCTGTGTGCTTAGTAGTAGTATAGTACCTGGAAAAAAATTGGTGCTTTTGTCCGGTGCGTCCACATTAACGTGAAATTCAACCTTAAGCTGCCCCACTATAATACTATGTGAATGTAAATTTCTCATTCTAATTTAAAAAAATCCAAATCATTTTACTACTACATAGTTCACATTTATTACAACAGTAATATATTACAAGCGCATGATATAAATACTTTATACATAACAAGTTTATTATAGTATAAAGAGATTTAACAATATTTAACTAAGTTTTTTAATTTTCCCTCTAGATACTTCACCCGATTCACTAATTTATCCTTGGGATTGAATTCGTTGTATGGTACCGTCATTATTCTATAGCCCCGTGCTTGTAAAAGATGTTTACAGAATGCACTTATGCCTGTAGGTTCTACCCGTGCTCGACATGTGTCATGATAATCATAGGCTAAAACCGCTACCCTACTAATTTAAAAAACTGGTTATTACTTATCACTTCAGTATAAGCCCAACCACTTACGTAATTAGATCGGTAGAGTCTCCTTGTATATTATGTATCGGCAACGGATTGCCTTTCTTATCTAGTGCCAATTCCGCATCTAAAGATATTAACAATAAATATATACATTTGTATTAATTAAACTACACTTACCTATGTAAAAGCCCATGCCTGTATCAATATTGGTTTTCATGTGTGTTTTTGGATTGAGAAGATTACTTAACGAATCTTGTACTGCACAAACCATTGCTTCTTTGTCTTTTGACCTTGAAGCTACTGCACTTTTTATAGCGGAATCAGATGGTACTCTTGGGCCTTGGTAATCTTTAATAAGTATTTCACACGCACTGTCTATATTTAACAATTTTAATTTAGAGGACATATTTAACTTTACATCATCTTCTATCTTTTTTATAAAATCACTGGATAATACAGTTGCTATGTGTTCTGATTTGGCCTGATTTAACACAGTTAAAGACCATATTAAATCTAACCATATGGTTGGTTTATTTGCCTCTGCTTCTTTTAATTGTGGTATTAAAACCTGCATCATAAGACAATAGAAATTAGAATATACAAACTTTATATCAGTTTAACCTACTTCATATACTTCTCGGACATTAGCAGGCTGATGATTAAGAATAGCTAGAGTAATAAACAAGGAAAATATATCTTGCGGCCTGCAGCTGGTGTGATTTTGCACTACCCATTCAGACAGACTATCTAATGTTCCTGCGGAAAAAGCATATAATGTAGGTATTAAGCAACGTTATGACTAAAGCTGATAATTATATGCACTCAAAAGTACGAAAATATGCGCATATATATGCATACATTTTGTTCAGTATATGCACCCAAAGTTATAATATATGCACATAATATGCTCTAATTTTTTTGAAAATAAGTAGGAGTATTCTAAATAATATAAAATTTTCAATTATTTTGTATGAGTATATTTATTTCTCTAATTTTTATTCAAATACGTCATTCATTTTAATGTTTGACTATATAAACATGGACTGCCAACACCAACTTCACGTTGTAAGCAACATAAAAATGAGATTTCCCCTAACCCCACCAGACTGTTATTCACCCAACACTCTTGAAATGGATTTTGTGTTGGGCGATTCTTTATACACTATGCTTCTATGGGAAAAATGGGGGTTGCTGGCAGTCTATGTTTATATAGTCAAAGATTTTAACAGGAACTTCCCCTTTCCTCTGCTCATCTCGATACGCACACTGCACTCCAATGAGCGAAAGTAAAAGTATATATCTCAGTTGCACATAAACATTTTATTAATAAATTTAATAAAATAGTAAATTTTACAAAAAAAAATCAAAAAGGTCTCTATACATTACAAATTATTGCTAAATATAACCAAATATGCAAAATTCATAAAATATGCTCAAAAACGTATAAATATGCAAAATACGCAAAATGAAACTTGGCTTAAACGATTTGTTTTTAAATAATTAGTATACATATGCAAAAAGTTTTGCCGGCATATGAATTATACAAAATATGAATTTCCCATATAATATCAGCTTTAGTTATGACTATTCTGTAACACTTTCAACAATCTTTCAAGCTTCAGTAAATGTTAAATAGGAATACACCTGCCAAAATGACAATTTGAAAGTATTAAATAGAAGTTTATAAAATGAAGTATCTACTCTTTACAGAACAGACACAAAATAGTTATTTATGTATCTAGGCCGAAAAATTGGCTTTTTATGGACAATGCCTGCAATTGCTGCCCAAGGCGATAGCCAAGGCAAGGTCACAACAAGCAGTTTTCGTCCGAGGTGCATATTAAATTTTTGCGTCGACCGTCATAATTTGAAAAAAAATGAAAATGGAATCGGAATTATAAGAGTTATTGAGGACGAAAAGCGTTTGTGGCCGAAAAATTAATGGTGTCCAAAAAAGTAGCATTTTTCGTAAGTCAATGCGTCCGTAAAATTACATATTATAGGGAGGTCGACCGAAAAGGATTTTATAATGAATTACAATTTTAGTGAACCTACATTTATGATCGAAGTTGTAGAGGTTTGCAAAACAAACAGAAGATTATGAAAAATGCATCTTAAATTCTTTTTTAATTTGAAAAAATATTAGGAGTGATATTTTAAATAGCAATAATTATGAATAAGAAATTGTTTCTTACTCTATTTAGTTGTTATAACAGAATAAATACCAGGTAGTGATCATTACATAATAGAATTAGTTCAAACGATATACTATGCCAAAAACTAATACTTAGACAATATAATATAAACTAGGCGTTCGGCGAGGACTAATTTCTCTAGTGTGTAATAACCAAATGTACATTAAAAGTGAATCTGATATAATGGAGTTATACTGTAAACAGATTAAAATTTACTAATGATCGAAAGCTACACATAAATTCATGTTCAGAAAGGATAACGACAAGAAACAAAGCAGCACAGGTCTCGTAGATATTTTGCATCTACATACATAGTACATAAATAAAAGTACGTCGTCCTATTTAAAATTCCAAAGTTACCCCCTGCCCCTCAAAACAGAGAGAGGGTAGATGTCAAAAATATGTTTAAATATGTCCCTCCATCTCCCTATCACCCCACCAAAATGTCATCAAAATATTTTACACCGTTTTTAAGATACCACCTTGTAACACTTGAAAAAACTCACCTAGTATAACGTTTTTGCCGGTATTATGTTAAATGTCAACAAACATTAGCCAAACAGACAGGTATTTTAGGCAATTTAGAAAATTACATAAAATGACTGATTTATACAAGTTGCCTGTAACAGATACACACACAATCATATTAACCAGACATACACAACAAACACTAACTCAGAAAACAATGAATATTTTCTTTATTGGGACAGCACAATACCCATTGAAACCATACTACGCAAGAGAACGTCCATCACACTACAAAACAACACACAAGACATCACATACCTTGTAGATAAATATGTTTCGGACAACTCAAACATTACAAATAAACAATATGAGAAATCCCTAGCAATTGAAATAGAAAAAATCTGGAAACAAAAACAGATCACAATGTTACCATTTATGACTAACTAAATTTTTTTCCCTCATGGAATGTGAAACACCAAAAATTATCTAAAACGCTTAATCTGCAAAAGGTGTTAGGACATATTTTAGGTAGTATCTGTAATATCTCCAATGAGTTCTCATTTTTACGATGCAAAATTGAGATTTATGGGAAGTCCAATTTATCTGGGCAGATAGTAAAATTATATTCTGTTGCAGCATGTGAAAAATATGACAAACAATTCGCTCAAAAAACGACTAGAAAAACTCAGCAATATTTTCTAGAAAAAAAATGCTCATAGAATGTACGAATGCTTCACGACTCACAAGATGCCTAGGCATTTCATGAACTGCAAACTTTCAGCGTGGTGCTGCAATATCTACAGATTTCTTACTAAGTCAAGGATCGACTAGTTTTCTATAAGGGAATGAGTATGCTCTACAGCCCAGATTGACAATTTCTTCTCACATATTAATTGAACGAGTTTTCGAGAAAAACTACAGCTACATAAACAAAATACTTGTAATAACTTACCAGTATCTTTATATCGTAAGAGGCCTAAACTCATCAGGATTGACCCAATCACCGCACTTCCTTTAGTGTTTTCTTGCAAAGCTATACACACATCTGCACAGACTTTTTCCAATAAATTGTCATCGATGAAATTCAATACTGCTGAACTGTATAATAAATCGGCACTTTGCTTCAAATCCAAATGTTCAGAATTACGAGCTATATTAAAAGCAAGTGAGCGAAGTAACGGTGTAGATCTACGCTTTTTCAGTGAGAGTGAGGACATAACCTACACATAAAAATGTTGACAGTAAAAATATATTCCAAATACTATAGACTTACCTTAACCATTTGCGGTAATGATATTGATGTAATAAGTTTAGCTGCTTCGTCATCAGCAGTTACATTTAAAATTGTGGATAAATCTTCATTTCGTAATCCGACAAAACCTTTTTTAATGGTATTATTGCCTTTAGTCAAGATCTTGCAAAGTCTAATAAAACGAGGGTCTGATTCGAATTCTGATAGCTGTACTTTTCCAGATGTTGACCAATCTGCTAAAACCGACACAACCTGCAATTATTGAAGTATTTAATACAACTTTTAAATTTGCAAAGAATATTTTTATACCTTTAATGCATGTCTTCTAGATACTCCATTGCCGTCAGATATGGACAGCAACTCGCCGATGGTTGTTGCATTACTAATACGACTGTCAGTGAATGGAGTTTTAATATCACTCGATGGTTTATCATTTTTTAATGAAGCAAAGGCTGCTGCCACTAATGCATTATAGCCTTTCGTAGGTTTGAGAGGCTTATCTGTGTTATTAGATGATACTACATTCTCTGCAGGCTCTGTTTTCTTGCTTTCGGCTAACATGTCACTGTTGCTTACATCGTCTGTGTTTCGAACTGCAGCAATAGTTGGTGCAGACGCAAAATTGTTAAATCGTAAAAAATTCTGAACGCCCGAATTGGATTTTGAATATATTCGCACTACATTCTGAGTGATTTTAAACATTCTTGACAGCTCGGCTATTAGATAACCTCTAAAAATATTAAGTAACAGTGCAGACTATCTACTAATGTTTGTTCCTGTAATAACACCCAAAGGGTCTTATATCGTGATGATATTCAGTAAACTGATTGGTGGTGTACTGTTGTTAGAGAATATTACAGTAAATAATACGAAAACTTAATAAAATCCACAAAATAAAATCCACCATGTTAAAGATCCACTGGAATCGCAAAACATAAAATGACCATCTTCAGAGGGACACTGTGTTGCCAATGTTGCCAAATCTTGAAAAATGGGGTACCCTCTCAGCAGTGGCGGCTCGTGATAATTGTATTTGAAGGGCTCTTAATTTTTAAGAATTACTAAGAAAAAGAATAATAATTAATTCCTCATCTACATTCCGTCCATGTGTTAATCAAAATATAGCAATGAGTTTTAATTTTGATAATTCTAAAGAAAACATCATATTTATACACACATGCAACAAGTTGAGAAAATTGCAGTTTTCAGTGGAAGACGCGAGGTTTCTAATCGAAACGAAGCTAAGATTATATACGCCAAGCACAGAAAAACACTTTTCTAGCCTGTTGTACATGCTATTTTTTACGCACTGTAGGAAAAAGCCTAAGAATGTTGAAATCAAAAATAAAAAATTATGTGAGAAACTGCACTTAAAAATTAAACTGTGCGTTGTTATGCAGAAAATTATTACTATGCAGAAAAGTGCCGCTTTTCTAAACGATTTTGTATTTGAAATACAGTAAATTTTCATACAGTAGGGAAACTAGCTATTCAAACACAACACAAAATGTACATAAGTATTAAAAATCGAAGCACGATCATTTATTTAATAAGTAATGAAAAAACAGAACATGTATCACATCCAAAAATTTTTTTGTTATTCTTGTAAATGACCACAAAAAAATTATTTGAAAAATTGCGAGTTTCAACTTTATTTTGCAGGTTGAAATTTAATACCGTTGTAAGCCGTCAAAGTTTTTTATTTTAACCTTTTCAGTTAACGGTGGGCCTTTAAAATTAATTTTAAGAATACTAGTTATGCTATTTTCTGCCATTTTTTTTATAAAACTGTATTAAACGACCGAAATCACACAAGATATTTAATTTTTAATATCAGGATTTAAAAAAGTGTGTCGTGATGACGATTTTCATATTCCTTTCATGTTATATACGAGTACCTAACCCGTAACATGTATCAAATTTCTGAAGGCCCGACTTCATATCTCATTGCTCTGCAAGCAGTAATACCGGTAAGAATTACTTTATTACCAAAACAGTGCTCGGAGCTCTAATACATTCATTTTCAATGTCAAAGGTTGCACCACATTTGCCATCGGCGGGTGACTTTACCCTTGGATTGCATTACATTTCGGGAGTAATGTATTTACAAAGAAGCGCTTCAGTTCACGACGGTCTAGGCTGCAACGTCGTTAGCCTTCGTGCCACATTAAAACTGCTATATCTTGATCCTGCTGGGACAGCGTTTTCGCTCGTAATTGCCATATAAGTTTGGGCCTTATTTCGGATCGCTCTCAGCAGCTGCCAGCTATTTAGTGCATTGATACGAGCGAGTGTGTTGACACATAACAACTCATGTTATGTTGAGATACTTCTTTAATATTGTTTTACATGTTTTAAGCGGTATCGAATAGCTACCTCCGGATCTCACTACTTAAACCTTGTTATATTATAAAGGTAGACTAGAAGGAGTAAGTAGTAATATGAACAAAATAAAATGAATTGGTTACATCTATTAATTGATCATTGCAGTTTTTATAATGTAAGTTTTATGGATTGAGAAATATTTTCACAAAATTGTGTCTGGCAGTGTTACAACATAAATAGTAATTTGTACAACTAGTTTTGAAAGTCATACTTTTTTTCATGAATTTGTAGTTTGATTAAGGAGGGCGAAGCCCGAGTTAATCATACAAATGAATGAAAAACGGGACTTTCAAAACGTGTTGAACACGTAGTTTTTTAACTCTAAATTTAGTCGAAAAGGACTTCGGAATTTACAACTGTCAAATTGACATTTCAATAAAATAGTTAAAAAAGTGTACTTTTTTCACGATTGTTGCGTTAAAAAAAGGGAAATTTCAATACGATTTTAAGTTAAAAAAAGACGACTTTCACGATCACTATCCAAAAAAATTTTATTTACTACAAAAATGACCCCGTGATGACCCGAGAAAGCTAAGGCGTCGATTGCAAGAAATGGAAAAGCTCAATTCCCCTGCAGGGGTGTCAAATCGGATGTAGAAAAGCTACGCAACCCAGCGTTATGTAACAAGGAACTGCACGGTTAGATACAGCTGTGACAAAGATGATGAGACGGTATTCGGGGTGCGAGAGGAGGCACTAATAAGATATTATTTGCAATGTGTTCTCCCAGTGTTTACATATGGAACAGAAACACTCACACTTGCCAAAAAGACAGCTTTAAAATTAAGAACTGCTCAATGAAGTATGGAAATCAATGCTTAGTGTCGCCCTGAGAAACAGAATAAGTAATAAGGATCTAAGAATCAAGACAGGCATTATGGATATCATAACAAGATCAACTGAACATAAGTGGAACTGGGCGGGGCATATAGCTAGACTACAGAATACTAGATAGACGCGCAAACTGATAGATTAGAGACCGAGAGCAGACAGGCGTAGAAGAGGAAGGTCGCCGACTCGCTGGACAGATGATATTAAGAGAATTATGACAACAGACAGCACAGAACAAGGAAAATTGGAAATCAGTGAGGCAGGCCTATGTCAAACAGTGGACGTTATGAGGGTTGGTGATGATTATTTGCCTAGATCTCCATAATTTTTTTCTTGAGCCGCTTTTATGCGCTCCAGAACTTGAAACAGGGGCGGGAAAACGTCACGCTACTTCGTATAGATGATGTGTGAATTTTGCCCTTCGCCAACGGCTACCTATCTTTGTTGATTCTCAATGCGTCTCCTATCAGACTCTGTTATAACAAATGCTACCAAATGCACAGAAAAACAGAATGCAACTTCACACATTTTCTGTTGAATTAAGCAAAAACCAAGTGACATGTACACGTTAAAATTAGCCCTGAATCCTAGAAGACGTCACTGTAGTTACAAATTATTTAACTATACTCGTATTCAGCCAATGGCGCAGTACCTAATTATTGGATTGCAAAAGAAATGCCGTGGGAAGGCTAATTAATAGAGAACGGATTTCATGCAAATTACCATATATGTATTACTTACTATATTGCTAGTAGGGCCTGAAAACGGCCGAAAACATTACGGCGCCGACATAGTCTCACTCTGAGTATTACGCGTCTCGTGCGCATGCGTGACAATTCGAACTCCGCCTTTAGAAGCGAATTTTAAGCTGGACCACTTCCCCCCGCGCGGACGACGCCGACGCGCTTGCGCACAGCTCACCATATACATTGAAGAGTTGGTTGTCTGTCTCACTTACTTCGTGACCTCCCCACTCATAGCCGCTAGCAATATAGTAGTTATTAAATATATGCAAATTACTAATTCTTTAATTTATGCATATCTTAGGATACGATTAAAAATGTGCACGAATTGAAACTTTTATTGTTCATTGGCACTAATTAATGCATGTTTTGTATATTTAAGCATGTCTTGCATATTTTAGCAATTGTGTGCATATTATATAGCATAAATCTATATTTTGTTGCATTCATCTGTAATATATCGGGTCTCACGTTATATGAGAATTTATATTGATTATATCTCAATATAACAACTGACTTGCTTTTACCATTGAATACTTCAATTAATGAATGCTTTATATTTCACAGAAAACGTATATCACTTTTACGTCTCTTATCATTTAAAAAACTTTGGCATTTAATTTATGTCAAGCTGAAATTACTTATAACCAGGACTAACCTTGTTGAAGCACTAAGCCTCCTTTTTCATCAGCTGAATGGATGTGTTAATTTTAACTATGTAAGGACAATTTGTGCATTCAACGCTTTTCCGCCTTTTTTCAATTTTTTAGTTCTTTTCTCGGTTTAGTTATGTCTAACTTAAAAGTGCAGCAAGGCGTCAAAGCTTAACTCCGTTCCGTTCGTTTCGAATATTAGAGTCTTTCAACTTATTTACGTTCGTCGATATTTAATTTAGCTTTGTTTTCCGCATGCCATGACGCAATGTGCCTTATCGAATTCTACAATGTCGCCGTTGCCTGCCGGCCCATTGTCTGCAATTTTATTATCCATACAGGTCAGGACTTTCCTCGAGGTTCCAGGCAAACTGCTGATTTAGAGTTACACATAAGTTGAACAGAGTACTAAATTAAGTAACGCTTGCGCGTTGTCATTCGGCTTTAGGATTGTAGCCGAATTTTTCATACAGCGTCCGGCACCAAGACTGTCCAGAGGTGTTGGTTATTGTTTACCGGCGGGACATTTGCTTCGCCGCGTAAGTCGAAATTGTGGGAAGTGTTGAAACCATGTGGGTGTCAAGCCCTGGGTTAAGTGATGTGTTGATAAATGTTTAGCCGAGGGATCTGTATCGTGAAGTAGACACTTCCAATAACGCTCGAAGCGGATTTTAAATGAAAACCTCGTCTATGTGCTAAACTATCGTTGCAATGGAGTCACGAATATCGTACCGTAACCCTGTCTTTCGTACGTGCTTTATTTTTACTCTTCTTGGGGATATAATGCCGTTCAGACCTGTTTGACTGTCGCCCCTATGCAGTTTCCTGTCGTTCCGTTGGAGGCAATAGCTTGGACGCGACCCACAGTTGGTTCGACATCGTCACCAGAGCAGCTGAATTTATTCAAAGGTATTGTGTCAGTTTATAAGAATTGTAACGAGCGAAAACATACCGTGTAGTAATGTTCGAAGTGTCGCAGCGTTGACGTTCATTTAAATGTTGAGATGTTGAACAGAAATTAACGCCTTGAAGTAAATTTTGAGTATTTGTCGTCAATATTTATTGTAAAGTAGTTTCTCTGTGTAAATTTAAAGTTGTTACCAATTTGTATGTACCTAATTACATCGTATGTTGTCAAGTTTACCGCCTGTGTTTAGCTTAAACGTTGCGCCATTAACTTAATAAATTTTTTGGAGTACTTTTTTAACTGTAACGAATAATCTTTTAATGTTCATTGTCACCTATATATTTTTCTACATTAATATCGTTCATTTTCAATTATTTGCGTTTTTCATTAATATATTTATGTTTACATGTGTATTTTGTGTATTTTTCCGATGTACAGGGTTTCAGACAGCTGTAAACGAATGTAAGTCAAGGTAAGTTTTACTCAGCTGCTGGTGTTCGCCGCTCAAGTATTGTCAAGGTAGAAGTAGAAAAGTGGGCCATTTCTTCCACTTTCTGAGTGAGCTCACCTGTGCTGTTTTCCCGATTTAGTAAGTACAGTGGTGGCGCTTAGCAATTAACATCTGTATCTCATTTACCGGATCGTAACCCTAATTTAATATAGTAAAAAACCACCCCTCCCCCTGCAGCATAGTTGCCAACTTCTGTTACAACCCATCGTAACGGGATCGGGGCAATTGATTCGAGAATTTCCTGATTTTGTAACGTAACAATTGACGCCTTGTCGTAAGGAGCATTTCGTATTGTAACAATTTGGGGGCCTTGTCGTAAAGTAGTTTCTATGCTGTAACAACTATCTTACTTATATGAATTTATTTATATTAGACAGCTATAATAAGCAACATAACATTATATTTTTAATTTTAGTAATCAATTTAGGTACCTTCAAAAATATGAAACAGTTATCTTGTTTGATCTGACATGTACTATGCAAGACAAAAAAACCTGGGACTACTCTTTAAACAATTATATTTACTATATCAATTTTGATTCATAGTAACAGCTCAACAAGTTGATAATGGAGTTAGAAATTAAATCGCAAACTTTATTTTTACACACTATTAAGATTATATTTACATTAACTACAAACAATTAGACACAAACAATAATTTAATGAAAACCCATTAATATTTAGTAGTACAGCCATTTTGATCTATTATACATTGAAAACGTCATGGCATGGAACAAATTAAATATCGTATACATTCTGGACTACTTTCTTTCCAAATGTTTTGGATAGCTTGAGCAAGATCTTCTGCATTTTGTACCCTAACGTTAACTTGGTATAATTTCCTTGCCATAATTAATTATCCACACAATTTCCACTGGATTAAGGTCTGTTTCCTGGCCAAGGAAGTGTTCTATGGTCTTCCAGCCACTGCAAAACAATGCGTGGTGTATGCACTGGGCAATTATCATGCTGAAAAATAAAATAGTCTGGAAATAACCGTATCACTGGTGGAAGCATGATATTTTCCAACAAAGTGCTATAAACTTGTCTTATCAAAACGCGTGGTTATTCAATAATCCCCGTAGAGCCAAGAAGAAAACGACAAACATTCCACAATGTCACAAATGTCAGAGATACGGACATACCAAGAACTACTGTACAGCAAAGCCCCAATGTGTTAACTGCAACAAAGACCACCTTCCTAACTCCTCCAATTAAACACCAGAAGAATTCCCTATAATGCGTCAACTGAGTTACGGTTCAAAAGTCATTTACAGTTATTCATTTAATTAACTGCCCTAATTTTTACTAAAATTAACGTTTTGCCTTATCTTTCTTTAAGTCTAATTTTTGCCTTCAATGGCAATCAGACCTTCTGCAGGTTCTATTTTGATCTAACGTAAGCTAGTTCCCAAAATTATAATGCATAAGAACTCCTAGATATTAGGCGTCACTAGTCGCATAAAGCTAAAGATTAGCTGCCTTGGAAATCGACGTTTTGAAACGTACCTTAATTGGGTTATTTCAATGGCATCTAGCTCGGGAAGTTAATTCTGTTTTGTTTGGAATGTTCCGGTGATGCTAATGCAGACCCCGTAAAGATTATTTTGGTAATTTCCCAAGCTCAAACTTAGTTTGGATATCGTTTTGACAAGCACATGTTTCCTTTTTGGCGAAACGGAGCCGAAAACACCTAAGAATACGTTATCTTGATGAATATTTGGCTAGATTCTATGGTTTGATGCTCTTTTAGCTCCATTTTTTCGGTGCCCATTTTTACGGTGTCCTTTTACTGGGCGACCTCCTTGTGACTGATGACGTTCCTTTTCGTTTGATGGCGTTTCCTTCTGGTAAAAACGGCCCCCAGCTATAGCCTTGAGCTTGACGAGCGCGAATCCCCCTCGCCTACAATGGAGAGCGAAGGTAGAGGCTCCGGCGTAATCTCCTTCAGCGATACGCTACCTGCAGGTCGTTAGCTCTGCCCAAACCTCGGCCGAGCCGCTCGCTCTGTTGTCCATCGGACCCGCTTTCTATGCTCGCTGCAGCCTGGAGTACCATCGCAAGGTCGGTTGCTTTGTATTCTAATTTCGACCACTCGAACCTCGAAATCCGTTTTGGTGTGTTCCTGTGATCGTGCTACGATGTAATTAGTATTTATTAGACTTTTCTTATTATGTATTTTAAGCGCATTCCTCGCCCATTTAAAATAACTGATATAATTTTATTGCACCACACTTGCCTTGTAAAGAATCCATTGCGGTAGGTCATTTTAATTAGCTTTTTAGGTTAAGAGTTATCCGGACGGTCGTGCCTCGCGCCCCGTTCAAGTGTTAACATTATCATTGTACGGCATTTGCATGATAAACTTTAATCCGTTCTCAATCGTCACGTAACGTTGGTGACATGTCTTTAGATTGAATCCAGCCTCAAGATAGGCCCACATTTGCAAGTATTTACGTGCATGATTAGCTTACGACACTTTAACAAAGTTTTGAAAACTTACCGTAGTCATTATCGGTTCGTACAGCGCTATATTAGAAGACAAGATCTTGGATTCCGTGTAGGCGTTATTGCATATTAAAGCTAACATTAAGATTGCTTTTGCATAGTGGGAATTTGGTCGAATTCAACTAATCAATCCAAATTTCAATCTGTAATATATGTGTCATAGCCATGAAGCTATCGACCGCCTTCTTTTAGTAGTCCATTTGGCCATGTCAAGCATCAAGTTGTAATTCTCTTACACATTTTCACTTACAATAATTTACGTAGACTTATTTAACTGAAATTACGCCTGCAAGTCTATTACGCCCTTATGATTATTTAAATTTATGTGCCAACATTTTGGTGAGGTTTAATAAAACGCTTTAATATTATTGTGATATTATCTCCCTATTAAGATATGTGCGGATTTATTGTAATATATGTTGTGTGATAATTGTGAAGCACCCCATTTTATTACTGCTCATTATATTGAATCGTTACCTAGGCCAGCGAATTTGCTACTTGGCACCCACATTTTTATTTTTCAGTTGAAGCTCTTGAGTCCCTTATACAACCCACGACCACCTCTGGCTGAGAAGCCGACTGCCTTTGCTTACCACCCTTACCATCAGAGCAACGGTAACAACTGTTCTGGAAACCATCCAGCCAGCTATAAAAGATGTCCACACCACCAAGAACTCCTAAAACAACGTTACCCGATAAGAAATCTCAGATCAGCACACCAACGAATATATACATTATTAAACACCCCCAACGGAATTTTCTATTACCAAGCAGCAACTCCAAATCTAAATCCACAAATACCAAATAACCCCAACCCGGAGCAACCACCTCTCTTGGATTCCATACTGAAACTTATTCAACAAATAATACCTCATTTTACTCAAATTAAATCCTTTATTTTAACACATACATTACCACCCATTTTCAATGTATAACTCCAGCAACAAAACGTATTCAAACCTTAATAATCCTGAATTGGAATGCTAACGGAATCAAACACCAAAGACCGGTATTCATATCCTTTCTAGCTAGATATAACGTGGATATAGCGTGCCTTACTGATACAGACCTATCGCAGAGCGAAAATCTCAAAATTAACGGCTTCCGTAATGACAGGCCAACTCACACAGCTTGGGAGTTGTAGCAATTTTAATCAGAAAACACAAAGATACAGTAGGTACCACACAACCACAATATCAGATGCAAATGGTGTCAAAGCATCTCGGTAATCATCAACACCGCCGACAACAAGCAACTGCAAATCGCCACTGCCTACAAACAACCCAACAAGACACTCAAAGAGGAAGATATCACCCAATTACTCCACAATACATTACCAACATTGATAATCGGAGACCTAAGCAGCAATAGTATATTACATACCGAGGTGGGAAGTGTTTCATTCCTGTCCAGAGATTAAGTAGTTAACTGAGACACGCAGCGTCGAGGTTAACTTTATCTCGAGACAGGAATGAAACTTTTCACCTTGGTATGTATACTATTTTATTCGCAATCATCTAATTTTAAAAATAACTACAATTGAATTCTGAATAATACATATTTTGATGTAGCAAATATTTTTATTATCATGAAAACAACCCACTCAATATTTTTGTTTTTATGAAAATAACCCAGTCTAAAAGTATGTAATATTTTTCGGGGTATGTAATAATTTCCCGGCTAGTTTCAGTAATCATCTAGTTCCCAGCTGTTGACAGGTCATAAAATTGACACATTACAATGTGATTGCGAATAATAGTATACTTATTACTTTACAAGGGATGTAGGTAACATTTACACTACCGAGGATCGTTTGATGCCTGAGTAAGCGAAGCGAACGAGGATAGTAAGGTACGAGGTGGTGTAAATCTTCCTACATCCTGTGTAAAGTACATACTTTTTTCACTACCAATATTTCCTTATGTAAAGTAAATGGTAGGTAATACCTGGCGTAAAATTATGACATTTGCTAAATTGTAGTAGCCGTATAGTGCTGTGACGTTTTGTTTGACAGTTATAAACGCACTGTAAAAAATTCCTGGAAAAAATGTGTGAATACGATAGCGAATGCTGTTTTGTGAGCTATGTGATTGTATTCTGATTAAAAATTGATCATAGTACGAACGATACCTAATGGTTTTTTTTCGTGTTAACCAAGTGGCAGACATGGCATCTTATCAGTTGTAATACATGCGGGATCTAAGTAATTCACTTCTCTAGGGAAGTGAGTACATTGTCAAGGAAACCGTATCAATTTTTGTAAATGTTTCCTACATCCCTCAAACTTTACAGTGTAAGGATCACTTACAAATAAGGTAGTGAAAATAGCTATTTATGCAACAAGTGCTAAAAGTCGACGTTTATGCGCGAGACATGAAAATTATGAAACGAAGCCGAAGGCTGAGTTTCATAACATGTCTCGCGCATAAACGACTTTTAGCACGCGTTGCATACAATATTTTATCTACGACCTTAATTTTACCGTTATTAATCCATAAATATCGATTTAAGAAAGGTTCGCATCTGCGACGCTTTTAATTTATGTCATAATGAATAGTAGCCTACGCCGCGGTGGCGATTGTTTGGCCACGCCCGTGCTGTCAAGGTGAGTTACGAAATGTAATTATTGATACTCCACATATGACTGTATTCATTACATAACGCTTTAATTATTTCAAAAACGCTTTACCTGTAACGCAAGAAGCAACTAGAATAGCTTTACAACTTCACTTGCAGTTCGAAATTGTAGTTTTGAACCTCGCTTCACTTTTAGCACATGTGCTAAAAGTAAACAGCTGATTTCTTTAAACACGGTAAACTATAAAACGTCACTTTTAGTGAAACAAGCTAGCGCTAAAAGGCCTACTTTTAGTAGTGGTCGTAGATAAAAGTATTTTTGGATCTGTCGGGTAGGCAACCCCAGTGGAAGCACGTTAAACGATATAGCAGTGAAACAGCAACTACAAATATCAGCATCGAGCGAATATACATGCATATTACCCTTATCGGATGGATCACCAACCCGATATCCTAATATTATCGTTATCAAAAACTTTATTCCACCTATCCAACAAACAGTTACAGGAACTAGACTCTGACCATCTCGCTGTCCTGATAACCCTCACCGATACTCCAAACAATGTCCCCCACTCCCACGACTAATCAAGGGAAGGGTAGATTCGGAAAAATATCAAAAACACCTAGATTCTCTCCTTATCAACCCCAGTAATATTAATAACAAACAGAACATCGACGGAACATAGACAAACTAACCAAATCGATTAAAAAAGCTACAAAACAATCAACGAAACGAAGCGTAATTACAACATCCCACCGATATATATATAATCGAATTGATTAAATAAAAAAGCAAAACTCGAAGAAAATGGCAAACAACAAGGGAGACATGTCAAAAACATTCTAAAAAACCTACCATACACTATAAAATGAGAAGTTAACAAACACCGTATATACAAGTAAATACCTCGAAAACCTGGAATCCATGTACCGCTCCCTTAAACTAAGAGTGGACACAGCCTGGTCTAGCTCAAGAGCTCTCGGTAGATTAATGGCGTGGGTAAGTACTAGGCAATGATGCTTCGGGTTTTAAAATTGAACAGTAGAATTGCGAAAATATGAGCGCCTTGTCGTTACTCACAACATAAAAACAAATCTAGATAATTAATAACACACCATTTACCTTTAGTGCTTCGCTGCATACCTGTATAAATTGTACAGGTAAAAGAGTTGAGGAAAAAACACAAAAATATTGTCAGCAAAAAGGGCATTTAATCAAACCTAATCAATCATAGTAACACATTAATGATATACATTAGCCATGAAGGCTAAAGCGTCAGCAACATGAGATTAGCAGGACAATTGCATAACAAAAAATAAACAAAATTTAGTAATCAACTTGCAAGTATTTTAGTCACAAAATATACTAATTAATAGCTCGATGTGCAACTCAGGATCGCCACCTATGTGTATCGCACTTGACATGTGGGTCCAACTTCCAAAGGATGCTGCGGAAGTGAGGTTTGAGTGTATACATATTTCAGCAATTTTGAAAAGATAGAGTTATAAACTGATTGCTTAAAAGGAGTAATTGAACACGCTTCAGTTGGATATTCTAAGACCTTAGCAAGAACTGAGTATATTTGCGGCAATTGCCTTTCTCGATAAAAACGCCGAAGAATGCATGTACTTACAGTTTGCTTGATGTTATGTCCAGCGATCGTGAGGGGGAAGATCCTGATAAGTTACATCTTGGCAAATAGGGTCTTTAAGCAGGATTTGGCTACTTCATTTCGTAGAACCTAAAGGACGCCAACGAGTAAGGAGAGATGTTAACTGCGGCAAAAAGCTGCCTCGTGATTTCTGGAAATCCTAGCCATCCCACGAAAAAACGGGAGGCACACTTATTCCCTGAATAACAGCAGGATAACATCAAAAAAGCCGCATGGGAACCAGCCTAATTATCGAAATTAGTATGCAAAATTTAACTAGAAGAGGCATTCTTACCAAATCTGTTTACGGCCGTTCATGAAGAAAACAACACCGCTAGTGGTTTTCATTTGTTTAAGCAAGGGCGATCTTGTTCTGCTTCTTGAATTTCAAATCCCGCGAATGCGCTCCGTGAAAAATCAATAATCGAGAAACTCGAATGCCTGTCAGCGAGTTTACCTGCAGGAGCAAGGACACCTACTAATAAAAGTGTTAATTCCAATGACTTGCTTGATGCACTTCCCATTGGTATGGGACACCGTATTTATAGCTATTTTCTACGGGTGTAAAGAGAAATATTTGTTGAACAACTGGACATATGGTACAACAGAATCGTCAACAACAGTACATTTTCGGCCTTCCTCAGGTTTTGATAGATGAATGTTGATAATTAAAGCGGAACCCTCTCTCTTAATATCAGATATGCGCAAATCATGCATTTAAAGTTTTCTGCACCTACCAAACACACCACAAATAGCGGCAGCCTTCAAAATTCCATAATTATTGCAACTAACATCTCTCAAAATTGTCATAAGTCTGTATCTTCAAAAACTGGAAACTTTCATTAGAGGCCCGAACGAACAATTTGCGTAGTTCTCCTTCAGTTAAAACGAAGGACTTCTTAGCTTCGTAACTTTTGTTTACTTCCTTCATAAACGCATACAGCTTGTGAAAGGATGCTAAATCCACTCAGTTCTTTCTTGAGTCTCAACACTGCTGGCAATTTTGAATTTATTATACATCACATAGTTAAAGATTTATACACACTAAACTGTCATGAAACACAAAATATAAAGGCAAAAATCAACGAATTATGTTTACTAATCAATGTTGCCATTTACATTATGTAAGCAAGCATCACCGTTTAATTTATAATTTTCGACTTTTTCTCTCCATCCATATCATTAACTTCTCATCTACAGTAGACATCCTTTGACTTCTTAGGGATCAATCTCAGTTCAGCTGTTCAGCCAGTTCTCGAATTTCAGATGAAATTCCCTCTTCCGATCCATCCATTTTCCACCACAACAAATTGGAAATAAACTCCGGTCAAGTTCAGTACACAGTCCGGTCTATTGAGCATGTTCGCCAGTCAACCATCTTATTGGTCTCGGGCTTAAGTTAAATTTCCCCCAACATGATAAAGCAGTGATTCTAAACATGCTAACAAGATGCTATGTATCATTCTAGCTTGTTTTAGTTAGTTACAATCTTTGATGGCTTTTTAATTTAAATTTCCATAAAATGCTGTGTATCGTTCTAGGCTGTTTAGGTTAGTTGCAGTCTTTGATTGCTTTTTTTTAATTTAAGGTCCCCAAGATTGTTTTGGAACCGCTGATCACATTCATGCATGACAGTTAGATTTTTGATCATGCGCAATTGACCGGACCGTATACCGAAATTTTACCATAAACTCTATACACTATAGTCCTGGATTGTCAAAAATGACGTTTATTTAAAATTGGCATTAAAGTAACTCTAAATCGTCATTAAAATACGAGAAATCGTCAGTAAAGCAATCCATTGTGTTACGACTTTTTTGTTGGTGGCGAGGCTACAGATAAACGTCAACTGACGTTAACATAACCTACAAATGTTGGTTAAAATGTTGTAATGTCACGATTTCTTGATTTGAAATACAACATAATGTACTCCTCGGCACTGAAGTTTCTTTTTATCCCTCATGTGGTCACATTTGTGATAAAAAGCTAAACGTCAGTGCCTTGGTATATACTTGAATTTTTGAGCCCGTGCGTGCACGTCATCAATCCGCCTTTTAGTAAGGTTTTCAGTACCAACATTTGAAAAATATAAAACTATTCTTTTTTTCAATAAAATAATGATTAAAATTGCTTTTGCTAATAATATAGCCTCATATATTGCTATAGCCGTACATTTTTTGTTTTAATATTTCATAATTTCCATGAACAATAGCAAAAACTATAATACGTCGGGATACTCTGTGTTTTCAAGTTCTGCTCAGGGAATTAACACGTACGCATGCCGCTTTTTAAAACGACTTATTTGTTGTAGTGGCTTTGACAGGTGTTGACAGTGACATATAGTTTAGTTTTGCATTTTAAAAATCCGTTGTTTTCATAACGACCATTGCGAACAAGTTATACTGTCGTTTTTCCACTGCTACAAATTTCTTTGCGGAAGAGTTTAGTTGCTGGAAACGTATGGGGAACTCTAACCTAAAATGTCGACCGCCTTGCACAGAAAGTCAGAAGAGCTTGTTGCCGCTTTGATAAGCTATTTTGAACGACAAAGAAACAACGGTGGTGCACTTATACCGCTAACTGCTGTGAGAGAAGTAAGTAATTTACACCTGTAATATAATATTCGTAATATAATGACCAACTTTCTAATGGTTTGGTATTACAGAGAGTTGCCAATGCTTTAAATTTAAGCATACGAACAGTCTGTTCTATTTCGCAGACCTGCAAATCTGGTGAACTTCTGCGTAGCCCTAAAAAAGAAATCTCCAGGATATGACCTGATCGCTGGGACAATTATCAAACAATTACCAACTAAAGCTATACAAGCCCTTACACATCTGTATAATTCTATCCTCAGAATCCGGCACTTCCCAAGTCAATGGAAAACAACTCAAATAATCATGATTATGAAACCTGGTAAACCACCAACGGAAATTACATCATACAGGCCCATAAGCCTACTCCCCATTCTGTCAAAGATCCTAGAAAAATTGATTCTGAATAGATTAATGCCAATTTTAGACGACCAAGAACTAATCCCTAACCATAAATTTGGCTTCCGTAAACAACATGGTACCGTGGAGCAGGTGCACGGAATAATGGACAAGATATACAGAGACTTGGAAGAAAAAAGATAATTACTGCTCTGCAGTGTTTTTGGATGTCAAACAAGCCTTCAACCGAGTTTGGCATTAAGGCTTATGCTACAAGCTCAAACAATACCTACCCTACCAGATGTATGACCTTCTGAGCTCATACATAACAAACACGCACTTTTTGATAAAATACAAAAACGAAAATACAACATTACACCCTATCTCCTCTGGCGTACCGCAGGGTAGCGCATTGGGTCCCATCTCAACAAAATCCAATGGTGGGCCAACAAATGGCGAATCAGAGTGAACAAAGCTAAGTTCCAACACGTAACCTTCACTATGAAAAAAGAAAATTGTCCTTCAATAACACTCAACTGACACCAACTACCACACTCAGAGGCAGTCAAATATCTGGGTCTACATATTGACAGGAGACTAACCTGGAGAACCCACATATTCACCAAGCGTAAGCAACTCGGCCTTCAACTCCAAAAGTTATACTGGCTGATCGGCAGAAAATCTAAACTACCATTGAAAATAAACTCTTAATTTACAAAATATTTCTTAAACCAATATGGACTTATGGGATCTCCCTGTGGGGTACTGCAGCTACTTCAAATTTGGCAATGTTATATCGGTTCCAAAATAAAGTACTAAGAATGATCGTTGACGCGCCATGGTACGTCCCTAATAATGTGATTTTAAGTGATCTACAAATTCCCACAGTAAAAAGTGAAATTAAAATTTCAGTGAGAGATACAAAGACAGACTGACCGTTCACCCCAACGATTCTGTGCAGCACTTTATGGAAGATAATAATGAACCCAAAAGACTTAAACGTTTTAAGCCATCTGATTTACCTACAAGATTTTAACTGTAACTGCAAATTACTTTTGACAAATAGTATATTCTTTTCATAATCCATACATTACATATTAAAATAATGAAGACTATTTACCATTATTAAGTGTTCTTATTCTTCTTCATACCATTTGTTACTTTATTTATTCAGTCTGTTTATTCTCCGTTTCTTTAATTTTACTTTATCACACCCTTTAATACACCATCCAGAAAGTAAATACCATTATAATAAAGGGCTTTTATTATTCAAATTTGCAAATTCAGAAAATATTTGTTTATTTTAAAATAATCATTTTCTCTAGCAATAATAATTTATAAAAAATTTCTATATGGTATATTTTATTATAAAATTTCATAATTGACTTTTTCAGATAATCATTTGAGTTTGGCTTTCACTTTAGTTATTCCGATTGTCAGTTAATACCTACAAATTAAAATCTAAGCTCTGATGTTACCAAACAACTATCCCAACTAAATCAACTTATATGCTCGAACCTTTTTAATAAACTATTCACAATTTAACAGTAAATGTATTTAATGTATCATTCATTAAACAATTCTCAAATATTTATGTTGTACTTTTAATGTATAAATCCTTCCTTGTACTTTTTAATTGCGAATTAATTTATTCTTTCAAAATAATTTCCTACCTAGAAATACTCTTATAGATAATTATCAGTCACAAGAGGCTACCACTACAATATCTTTCTGTTTGTTCGCTTAAAGAATGTAGGTTTCCAGGGGACGCCGAGTAATTTCTCTTCTGAAAAGGGGGCAGTATGCCAAATAAGTGTGAGAACCACTGGTCTAGACTATAAAAAAATTACATATTCACATTGTTGGTAGCACTGCCAAGCTATGTGAAATTCGAAATTTGCAGGTTACATTTTGCATCAGTCTGTGTCAAACAACGTACTTTTAGTGACTGTATAAAAATAATATAAACATACTAGGATATGATGTCATGAATATGTTATGACGTGCACGCACGGGCTCAAAAATTCAGGTATACAAACTACTATTTATGGTAGTACTGTTGAATTTCTATTGCTTTTTTTTGTTACTACTATGTTGGAAAACGCAAAAACGTAATGTTTAAAATTTGCGTTTATGTTACCTGGCAACTTTAGTACTTATATTAATTGTTTCTAGTTACCCATAGCTTGACTTAAAAGTATTAACCATGATATAAAGGATTGTTTTTAATTGGCTTATGGCTTTTGCCATTGACAATCCGGGACTATAATGAATAGAGTTTACACCAAATCCACATAGCAACGATGGCAACATCAAATGCTAACCAATGTCCATGAAACGATATTACGTCACATCACACAAACTAGAGAAATGGTATTAGTCCAGGCAATGGGTAGTTTTACCACGTAAAAGGTCGTAACAAAATGAAATTTGGTGGGATCGTAAAATTTACAGTCCTGATCACAACTCTGAGTTTTCGACCTTGGGCGCAGACCGCTCGCACCGCCATCTTGGATAGATAGAGAACAAAATCAAATTTTTGTAAATATCTCCGTTCCTATTGGTTCTACGAAAAAAAAGTAAAGTTATGAATTGAAGAGCATAAAATTGTACATAAAATATGTTCTATAAATTTTTTTCGTCAGACCAATAGTTTTTCAGATACAGCGCGCCAAACGGAAGCGAGTAATGGTAATGTAGCGGTGGAGCAGACGTGTACGTACAAAATATAATGCAGAAAACTGTGCAAATGCATTTGATAATAATAGATATTTATGTGGAATTTACTTTGCACGTATCACTTAGCTCACATTTAAACAGACAGATGCAGAAAAAAAGGCTCCACCGCTACATTACCATTATTTTCTTGCATTTGGCGCGCTGTATCTTGAAAATTATTGGTCTAACAGAAAAATGAATCGAACATATTTTATGTACAATTTTATGCTCTTCAATTTATTATTTCACTTTTTTTCGTAGGACCAACAGAAACGAAGGTATTTGCAAAAAACTTATTTTGACCGCCATCTCTTCAAGATGGCGGCGCGAGCGGTCTTCGCACAAGGTCGAAAACTCAGGGTTATAATCAGGACAGTGAATTTTACGATCCTACCAAATTTGATTTGGTTACGACCTTTTGCGTGGTAGACCCCTTATTTTCGCCCCATTGCTTGGACTAGATTCTTTCTCTAACATTGCAAGGAAATAGACTTTGTCAAAGGCATATATACAGTGTGGTCCATTAAGTGTGCAACAAATGGGAATTTTTTTTATTAGTTGTACAATCGAAATTTAAATATTGCCAAAAGTTAGTGTATGTGCGATAACCATATCAGATGCCCTTAGAATGGCTTCAAGTCAAACAATATACAGGGCAGGACAAAAAATATGAAATTCGTTCAAGAACAAAGTTACCTTATTTCAAAAAATATAGCAAAATTTTATTGAGAAAAGTTGTTTAGAATTAAAAGTTATGCTCAAATACAAAGTCACGGCCTCCTATTCGAATTTTGATTCTTTTTGAAAAATTTTGTATTACCCCCGTATGATACATATTTTTATTATTTTTATTTTATATGTATTTAAAGTAGCCACAACCACATTCCTTTTAAATAACTTTTAGCAACTTGAAGAGTATTTGTAAAATTTACTTGGATTTATATTTTTTTAGGTAAGCGTCCACTTCATGTTTGTTGCAACGATATTTAACAGAACTTTAGAATTTCGCAAATATTCTTTTTAACAAGGCAAATGCTTTACTAATAATAATTTACATATGAAAAACTCTTAATAAAATCAAAATAATAAAAATATGTATCATACGGGGATAATACAAAATTTTACAAAAAAAGAATCAAAATTCGAATAGGAGGCCGTGACTTTGTATTTGAGCATAACTTTTGATTCTAAACAACTTTTCTCAATAAAATTTTGCTATATTTTTTAAAATAAGGTAACTTTATTCTTGAACGAATTACATATTTTTTGTCCTGCCCTGTATGCTGTTTGACTTGGAGCCATTCTAAGGGCATTTGATATGGTTATCAAACATGCACTAACTTTTGGCGGTATTTAAATTTCGGTTTTACAACTAATAAAAAAATGTCCCATTTGTTGCACACTTAATGGACCACACTGTATATATATATATATATATATATTATTGTATATATATATATATATACAAGGCGAAGAATTTGACTGGGAAAGGGGTTATAGTCAACACCAATCTCAGTACTTGGGCAACGATTACAAGAGCTATTAATGGTTTGTTGAAATAAAACCACTTGATGCTAAGGTCGACAGTTTCGATATTTATTTATACCATTCTCGAGACCTAACAACTTGTGGTACAAAACCGAAATTCAAATTTGAAATCTAGTCACATGTTTTGTGAACTACATGTGCTTTTTCGGTTTTGTACCACAAGTTGTTAGGTCTCGAGAATGGTATAAATAAATATCGAAACTGTCGACCTTAGCATCAAGTGGTTTTATTTCAACAAACCATTAATAGCTCTTGTAATCGTTGCCCAAGTACTGAGATTGGTGTTGACTATAACCCCTTTCCCAGTCAAATTCTTCGCCTTGTGTAGTAACCACCGAGCTGTGAAAAGGACTTTGTTATATATATATATATATATATATTCGTTTGGTATTTTCGACCGTCTCAATAGTAAGTAGGAAAGGGGTGAGTTGTCGGGTTATCGGTCTGGTGATTAAAGAAAAGACTATTTAGTCATGTCCAAGCTTTCGAAATTTATTTTAATTTCTTCATCAGGGATATAACAAAAATCTTAGTAACAATTATACTGGTCAACATAGAGGACGGACGAACAAATTACACATTAAAATTTCGATGGATGATTTCCATAATAATTATAGTAGACAAATTAAAACATTGCAGCAATGAGGACAATGAGGTTACAGGTTGGCAATTTACAATCAGGCTGATTGTAAATTGCCAACCTGTAACCTCATTGTCCTCATTGCTGCAATGTTTTAATTTGTCTACTATAATTATTATGGAAATCATCCATCGAAATTTTAATGTGTAATTTGTTCGTCCGTCCTCTATGTTGACCAGTATAATTGTTACTAAGATTTTTGTTATATCCCTGATGAAGAAATTAAAATAAATTTCGAAAGCTTGGACATGACTAAATAGTCTTTTCTTTAATCACCAGACCGATAACCCGACAACTCACCCCTTTCCTATATATATATATATATATATATATATATATATATATATATACAGTGTGTCCAAGATAAGGAGGGCCAGTATGCCAGTATGGGGATCTCGGTAATGGTAAGCGATACAAATTTGGTTAAATGGGAAGAAAGTTGCGCAATTAAAGGACTAAAAAAAATGACTTCTAGAAATCCTTGATATGATTTTTCGTTTTTCAATTATCTCAAAAAAAACCGAATTTTTGGATTTTATTTTTTATTTTTTTCTGGCGTTAATATTAAAGTTAGAGCGAAATTGATTAAACTTCTTTATAACAACTTTTAGTGGACTTAATGATTAAGTTATCATTTTTTTTATCCGAGGTTTCGTCTTCGAGAAACCATCATCAACTTGATTTTTTTAAATACGGTCCTGGTTTTTTTATTCCAAATTTGCAAAGCCCTTGTTACTCTAAATTCAACAATGTACCACATATTATGGTTTAATTACGTTTCGAGCTTTTTTCTGATCATCATCAGAACATTTTTTAGATACGGACCTGCATATCTCATAATTTTGTAAAAATAAGTTTATACAGTAAGTTAGGCCTCTTTACATGCCATTAAAATATTAAAATGCACATCATAATGTCATAATTCTGGTACATTAATTTAATAAGCAACCAATAACTATTAACAATAAACAACAAATAAATGAACAAAAGATAGGCAGAAAGAATGAGAAAACGAGCCTTGAAACAATGTAATAGGCTAATAGGTATTTAACGTTTTGAAATAGAAGAAGAACTTAGAAGATTGGTTCTTGAAGCCTTTCAAAGTATAACGCCAGTATTGCTGAATAATGTTTTAGATTCTACAGTTAGATGTTATTTATGCATAGAGAATGATGGCAACCTTTTTGAATACCTTTTGTAAATTTAAAACCTATTAAATGGTTTCGATGTTCGTTTTGTTATTCTTTCCGTATATCTTTTGTTCATTTCTTTTTTGTTTATTGTTAATAGTTATTGGTTGGTTATTAAATTAATGCATCAGAATTATGACATTATGATGTGCATTTTAATATTTTAACGACATGTAAAAAGGCCTAACTTACTGTATGAACTTATTTTTACAAAATTATGAGAAATGCAGGTCCGTATCTAAAAAAAATTATGATAATGATCAGAAAAAAGCTCGAAACGTAATTAAACCATAATATGTGGCACATTGTTGAATTCAGAGTAGCAAGGGCTTTGCAAATTTGGCATCAAAAAACCAGAACCGTATTTAAAAAATGAAGTTGATGATGGTTTCTCGAAGACGAAACGTTGGATAAAAAAATTGATAACGTAATCATTAAGTCCACTAAAAGTTGCTATAAAGAAGTTTAATCAGTTTCGCCCTAACTTTAATATTAAAAAATTAAAAAAATAAAAACGAAAAGCCAAAAATTCGGTTTTTTGAGATAATTCAAAAACGAAAAATCATATCAAGAATTTTTAAACGTCATTTATTTAGTCCTTTAATTGCGCAACTTTCTTTCCATTTAACCAAATTTGTATCTCTTACCATTACCGAGATCCCCATACTGGCCCTCATTATCTTGGACACACTGTATATTACTTACTATATTGCTAGCAGCTATAAGTTGGGGGGTCACGAAGAAGTGAGACAGACAACCAACTCTTTAATGTATATGGTGAGCGCGGTGGGGAAGTGATCAAGTTTAAAATTCTCAGGCATGCGCACTAGACGCTTTATACTCAGAGTGAGACTATGTCTCTATGTCGGCGCCGTAATGTTTTCGGCCGTTCCCAGACCCTGCTAGCAATATAGTAAGTAATACATATATATATGATCAAAGCTGTACATCTGTCACTATCTGGAGGACAAGAGATGGTAAAATAAAATAGAGCATAACCAATCTCTGAAGAAATGTAGACATTTTCATATAAGAGATTATGAGAAATGCAAAATACCATGAGATAAAAAAAAGATTCTGAGCAGGCCTTGATATGTGTTATACGTTTCGCAGTACTGAAGTGTGTTGTCAGTCTATGTCAAATTCGAGATTAAAAGGTTAGGTGATGTTTGTTGTTTGACACAGACGGACTTAAAACTTTTAACCTGCAAATCTCGAATTTAACATAGACTGACAATACACTTCAGTACTGCCAAACGTATATCACATATCAAGGCCTGCTCAGAATCTTTTTTTTAATCTCATGGTAGTTTTACATAAGGAATTACTATTTGTCTGAATGACTACTTGTGTTGTACTGAACTAAACAAAAAAAAATCCCCTTTGACGAGAGCATTCTGTTCAAACGCCATTTTGATGATCAGCTGATTGACTTAAATTCATAACCAAAAACAGATTGTCAATCGTGAACACACTCTCCTCTGCTACAAATCTGACATATCATCAAGGCACTCTAACGCAGACTACATTATAAAATGAATCAAAGTCAGAATACTGCTTTCCAGCGCTGTTTTCCACATTATGAAGCAGGTATAATCAGAAGTAATACTATAAGTACTTCGATATTATCGGGTTATATGTCGATAACTTGTTGCACAATAATAAAAGAGTGTCAGTTTGACAGGTTAAATAGTCCGACCGCGTCAGCGGGAGGATTATTCTGTCAAACTGACACGATTTGTTATTGTGCAGGAAGTTTGAGACGTATAACCTGTTCGAAGTACGCATTGTATTCGATTTGATTATTTTGTGAGTAAATTTTAATATTAGGATCAAATAAATATTTTATTGGCAGCTCGATTTGTTTGAATTAACCTAGCTGAAAGTCATCTCCATGAAAACAACATCAAGTTGACAAAAGTTATGTATTGCGTTGCCTAGTGAAGTTACTATAGTATAATCGATTTTGTATAATCGAAATTATACAAGATAACTTAACTAAATCCAGCCTTTTGATTGGTTGAAATCTCTACGAATAAAATAATCAAAGAATATAGATAGGGGAAGAAGGACAGCCTTATGGGCTATACAGTATATGCTGTGATTTGGGTTGCATAACTATTTGCTTGGTTAAATTTATCATTTTTTGTTCGAAGATGCCGCTGGAAGCTCCTAGCGTCAAAGTGATTACCTTATCAGTGGCATTCAGCAGGTAAATGCGTCATTAGCATTCTTGAGCTATAACAGTGTTGCAAGAACTTTCTCTCTACAATTCCAATAGTTTTACAATGGTTGTACCTACCCGAAATAAACTTGTATTCTGCCAAAGAATATTTAAGTAGTTTGATTCCGCTTACATCTAAGTTAAGTTTGTTACAAAGAATATTAAATATAGGTGTATATTCTTTGGTTTGTTTTGTTATTATTTAAAACATTTGTTGTCAATCGGATGAACCCGTACCAAGTAAAATAAAGGTTTTATAAGTTTCACATGCAACACTTTTAAACATTTAATAGGTAGCTAGGTACCTATAAAAATTACATAAGAGGTTTCTAATATAATTTCAACAAAAAGTTCACCGATGAGCACAAGATTATACGGAATACGGATTGACCCCACTTTATTCTCACAAAATTCTATAATAAATATAGAATTAGCTATGTACAAATAATGAAAAAAAAACATTAATAAACAATATACGGATTTTATTTAAAAATTTTAATACGAGAGGAAATTATTGTTCAAGTAATGTTGACGATTAATATAGTTTACAGTGATCTATTTTAAAAAGCAAATAAAAACAAAAATAATATTGTATCTTGTGAAGTTGATACGTATAGAGTACGGCTACTAAAACAGTACGCCTTGAATACCTCATTTACTTGATGCATTAAAAAATGTCTATTTAGGCACATTTAAGTTGGCGATCTCTATGTATAGTCTCAGCAAAGAATAAGACAATATTATTCGAACATTTATTATCGACATTAAATTATCTTTCAGAAATGTATGCAAAAATTTAATTTGGTGATTAGAGATCTGACCCAAGTTCTGTATAATCTGTTATTTAAAAAATGAATCGGGGCGGTTTTCACAGAAAACTCACAATTATTTAATAATTTATACTCTAGTTTAAATTACTGCACTTTAAACGTAAATTAGAGTAGAAACCAAAAAGAACTTATGTGGTTAAGGAGCTGCAAACTAATCGAGGGTTGGGGTTCAATACCCAACAATATACCTTTTTTAACAAATTATCTGTTTTCTTTATTTACCTTGGGGTTAAGTGGTAGAACAGTATGCTAATATTCGATTAGCACGCCTGAACTTCGCCCCTTTGAACAACTTATGTATTCATAATTCAAGTATATTGTAAAATAACAATTTTATTTATTTTTGCTCAATAAACGACATTTATTATTATTATTATTATTATTATACTTAAGTCGCTCAAAAATTATGACAAATAGCTATTTTTAAATAAATTATTATTACTTGCATTTGACATAATTTTTGGGCGATATAAATAATAATTTGTTAATAAAGAGTTAGGTTCCTATTGTCAGGGATTGAACCCCAATTTGCCCCAACCTTTTACGGGTTTAATTACTTTTTTTTAAAGGCAGATTATAGGAAATTTGAGTCAGATCCATTAACGCCAGTTTAAATTAAAATATTTTGAAATAAAGATGTTATACATTTCTTACTCTCTCCAATTTCAATGATCTATTAAATAAATGAGATTTTCAAGGTGTAAATATTACATACAATAAAACAATATAATATACAAAGTTACAAAGAATAGGAAGTACACAAATATATCTGTAAGCATATAAACGTACATTTTGTAAGCTTTAAACATTACTTAAATGTTGTATTTTTTTGTTGCGTGTACCAAACTGGTTTGTAGTCCTTAAATCTTGCGATAGCCATTTCAACGTTTTATGGAGTTTGCACTTAATTAAATGATTATTTAAAAACAGTTTATGAGAGTAACATGTGTCTTGCTCGTTAAGCCACCCTGGTACTAAAATTTTCACTTTATTTACACTATATGCTAATAATGTTTTCTTAAAACTTATACACGACTTTCTATTTTTAAAATAATATTCAAAATGTTCAAGTAACATTGTAACTATTTTTATTAAAATACTTGAAGGTTTTTTTTTAGGTAAATAACACAGTCGCCCGCACCATAGTCTTTTTGCTGTAAAAACAGTTCATTACGATGCACTACAGAATCACGGCTGCACATATTTTGGCACTGATCACAATTAAAACGTAAAAGCGTTTTATGAATGACATAACCAGCTACATATACAGTCGCACAAGATTCTAATGTGGCTTCTTTATTTGGTTGTGTTGAAACTTCTATTACCTCACTGAGTAAACTGAGGTCACCATCTTCTGCTAATTCAGTTTGTTCAGCAACTGTATACGGTATGTCCTCAACATATCCGATGACGTCTTTTTCTGGCACTTCAACATTCGCCATGTTGACAACAGCATCTTCATCAACTTCGCAGTTGGAGCTCTCTGTAGGATGCTGCAATTTAACCAGCATGTTGAACTGTAGTGCAGAACCGCGAAAAGATATTCTAGAGGATCTTGGTTTAGTCTGCTGGCCAGGAGGAAACGATACCCTTCTTGTTTTAAGTCTTCCCATAGCTCCATAACTGACTGCATGGTTAAAATAAGTCCCTTAAAACAATAAACACCTTGGTTCACCTTGTTATTAGATGTATATGTTTGCCAAGTCTTAACCCACTGCAAATACTCTTTCAAATTATTTTCAGTATGCGGTACGTTGACGGATAGAGCGCATGCATATGGGTTACGGTCTTTCAGCATTGGACTGTTTAAGCAATCAAATAAATAGTTAATTTTCTGTACGAATTCTGCAGTATCCAGAGCGCTGGTGCTTTTTAACTCGCCCGTTCCAACAGCAGTTCCTATCGTAGCACTCATGGTGTTGGAAAACACTTGCGTTGCAAATTTAACCCTCATTCGCTGGAAAGTATTGGGGTAGATGTGGGCATCCGTGATTTTTACAGCTGCTCGAACAGTACAAGAAGATTTATCTATTTTGTATGCCTCTTTGATATCTTTCCAAGAAACTTTCTTGCCCTATCTATATTTTTTGGTATAATCAAAACACGGCTTATTGGATTAGAGCGAGATTGACGTCTCTACGCGGCCCGCCACATTTGTATAATTTTTGTGATTCTGAGGCCAACGTATTTTGGCGCCATCTGTTGGGTTTTTGATAAATTATCTGTAACGTAGGCACGACTTCCTAGATTAATATTAATTCAGGAGGCCGTGGACGTATGCAACCAATGGCATAAGCGCAACGTAGGTACTGTATCGCCCCTACAAACTATAAAAATCTGGTGTGATACACTCACACAACTTCCTTTTACAGTGATCTTATAATTAGTCAAAAATTTCATTTTTAGTTTTTAAAAATTTGTCAAAAATTTTCAAAAATTACAAATTCTACAAAAACAGTACAAAATAGAGCGTTAGTTGAAGAGACAACTTTTCTCTAGAATTTTAAGGTGAATTCGAAAATGTAATAATATACCAGGTGTTTTATTTAAAATAGGAGTTAATAAAAAAATAGAAAAAAAAAACAAAATAAACCCACTTTAGAAGTATTTAACTGGAAAATCACGTATCTCACATCAATACACATTAAAAATGTAATAAAAATGTAAAGTTTTAAAAAAATCGTTACAGCCGTTTTTGAAAAAATCGAAAAAAACTGAAAAATCACAAGAGTAAATACCTACTTCCGGTTATGCGATTTTCTTCAAAAGCTTGCTGTCGCATCTACGGAGTATACAAAACTTATATATGAAGTTTCAACGGCATACCTCTTTTCGTTTTTGAGATATTCTGTTCACAGACACACACACAGACAGACAGACCAATACAAAAATATATGTTTTTTGGGTTCAGGAGACTCTAAAACGTGAAGATCTGTTGAAAACTCAATTTCGAATTTTTGGAGTGAATCCAATACTTCCTTTATTGTAAAAGGAAGTAAAAAACGCCTTGAGCTAAAAATGCGGCGGGCCGCTTAGAGACGTCAGTCTCGCACTAATCCAGAAGGCCGTGAATCAAAAATAGCCTATGATACACGTGTATAAGTGCTATTAAAGCATTAGCGCCGGTAAAGCACTCCGCTTTGCGTCGTGCTTTTAAACTCGTCGCACGTGCTTTAATGGCTTACTTATACACTAATATCTCTACCATAAAATCGGTGGTCTCTTTCTTTGTATGTATGTATCTTTGTTCGCTATCTCCTCCGAAGATACTGGACCGATTAAATTGTATGATAGTTTGAAATTTTGCTAATTTTTAGACTTAGATTGTAGGTCGGTTTTTATTTTCAAAAAAGTACGAAAAAATAAAGTAAAATTAAATTACATTTAATTTAATTAAATCGTGTACTTAGAGAAGCAAAGCGTAGCTCGGGGAATTCACTAGTCACTAAATATGCTATTATTTAATGCGATATACAGGATGTTTATAGAAAACAAAAAGCAAGCAAATAAAAACAATGTTTTTATGCCTTTCTATCAATGCTTGGCAAATATGATACAGGGTGTAACTGAAATACAATGTGGCCCCGAAACAATTGCACCTTTGTTTTGTTTAGAGCTTGTAAAAAAGTGACAGAAAGTCCAGTACATAGTGTAATCAGGGCCGGCATCTTTGTGTTTTCTCGTGTGTTGCTCTTACTTCTAAAGACAATAAATATCAGAAATGTCCAAATGATGGGAAGAAATATTGTTTTGATTCATGTCAAATAGTCCTAAATGCTTAATTTAAATTTAATACAAATTTTCAGAACAACATGCGGTTTTAGCAGATTAATTTTTAATGAACGTGTATATTATCTTAAAAAGAATTTCATTAAAAGAATTCACAATTGTAGATGTCAACTATATAATGGCTCCTTAGTGCCAGCCTTTTAAATTATCAAAACAAAAGTAATAGTTTGTGGTAGTGACAAACCATACTTGGTGACAATTTATTAGCACTGCGGTAGAGGTGTCTCAATTTCGAATGGTCTAGCATGGTCCTTGGGAAAAGTATTCACAGTAGGTGATGTTTAGTTGTGTAAAACTGACCTGAGAGAATGGCAGGTATGTACTTTTAAATTAGGTTATAATTTTTGACGTTTGACAAGTATTTTTAACTACGGGTGGCCATAAATATCTGATATCACATTACATTTGGAATCAACACCGCTTTATTAAAGTGATTAATCCAACTAAACTAAATGTCATTAATGTCATCATAACTAAAATTCCTATCTGTCAAAAATTATTACAGATTGCAATAAGTTTTGGAGTTAGAACAGGAGATTTTTATAATCGTGTCGTAGGCTAAACTGCAGAATCCGGGACACATTCCCCTCCTCTTATTGCATTTTATTACATTACATAGGTACCAATACTTATTGTAATTGAAATATAACACTAACCCAACATTTATAAGTAGCTAATTCCATGGCTACCGGGATCTCAGATATTTATGGCCACCCTGTATAAGCGTATTTGTCAAACCTCGAAAATTATAACCTAATTTAAAATTATATACCTGGCAATTATTGGTCAGGTTAGTTTCACACAACTAAACATGACCTACTGGAGACACTTTTCCCGAAGATCATGAGAAACTGCAAGATCTATACTATACTAAGGTGTTTTTCCACGATCGGGAGTAGAAATCAGTGTTTAGGTTACAAGTATTGTGGCAGAAATATCCCTTGGGATTAAAAGTGGCACTTTAATCCCTAAAAATAACGCCTAAAATAGGTCATTTATTCCCAGGAGTGCAAAAATTACATGCGGTATATTTTAATAGTGATACTTAAATCTACATAAAAAGTAAAAACATTAGTACCTATACTTCAAAAATTGCAAATTGAGAAGCACGTATAGAAAATTTTGAAATCCATTCATTTATAACAGGTTTAAGGTCTAGAGATTTAGATATGAAAGCAGACTGTAGAAGTGTTGTAATACCAGCTAAAGAAAAATGCTTCACCTCTCCGGCATGACGTCTCCACAGGTAGGTCGACCGTCAGTTAAATCGCATAGGCGCAGAGTGTTTATAGTGCTCCTGTTTAATTAATTTTACCACAATAATCAAAGTAGTAGCTGTAGAATTACTTATAATTTTCGCTATCCTTTCCCGGCTGTAATATTCACACTCAATAAAATAAACTAAATAGCCCTCTCCTACAAAAAAAACATGTAAAACAACAAAATTTTGTTATGAACATTGAAAATTATTCTTCAAAATGCCCAAGTAATTTATTGAATATAACAAATAATACTAAATTTACTACCGCATTTTGTAGACGCAAGTCCCCACAGCTTAAATTTTTGATTAAACTGTAATTATCTTCTACCGCTGTATCCAAAGATTTATTATTACAAGAAGTACCTACCCCATCGACGTTTGTAAAGTTATTGCCTTCACACCCACTTATTCATATAACCAAAATATCTATCTACAGACACTTGAACAAATATGGTACATAATTACAACACACTAAATGTACCTACTTTATTCACCGGCAAGGGTTTTGAAACCCAACAACTGTCCATTACGATGATAATGCAATGATCTGTGACGGTAATTTGCGTGTTTATTTGTGCAAAACTGACGGTAAATAACTTACACGCACAGCACCAAACACTAACAAAGGCACTAAGTGACTCGTCTATTAAAAAAAGCTCAACTACAATCAATAATTTAAACCAACGTGCAGCTATAAGCTGTAAGCATGTTTACGTCGCGGGCATTATCTACCTATTTTAGCCTACATCATAATCCCGTGACGTTAGAGAGCTGAGAACCTGTTTTTAGCTGGTAGTGAACGCTGTCAGTTATTTATTTTGTCTGTTCTCATCCGAGGTCCGGTGTGCTGCTCGTATTGTTTCGTGTGTTGCTCGAGCTCGCAAGCAACACAACTGATGCCGGGCCTGAGTGTCATTCGTGAGAACGATTGTAGGAAATTTTATCTCAATGGTTCGGTATACGGAAGAACAACGTGCGTTTTGTGTGCTTAAATTTTACGAACACAATAGTTCGTACATCACCTGATTTATTTTTGTGGGGTTATCTCAAAAGCAGGGTTTACATAAATAATTCACAGACAATACTACAACTGAAAGAAAATTTTGCTCGCGAAATTAACGCTATCCTTCAAGTAATGTGCAGGCGAGTTATTCAGAACTTTAGCAGTAGATTAGAAGAGTGCCGCTATCGTAATGGACGACGTCTTGATGACGTAATATTTA
Source organism: Agriotes lineatus (assembly GCA_940337035.1). Taxonomy (NCBI): domain Eukaryota; kingdom Metazoa; phylum Arthropoda; class Insecta; order Coleoptera; family Elateridae; genus Agriotes; species Agriotes lineatus. The sequence continues at coordinate 35,275 of CALNHX010005810.1, read as the reverse complement.
AGACCTAATTTTCCCATTAATTAGCTAAACGTTTTCATTAATAAAAATTATGTTATACAAATAGATTACTTATTATCACATCTTAAAAAATTCATTTGTTTCCGGGCCACCTTTTACTTGCCCATATCTTAATGGCGGATTCGACATCACAAATTGACCAAGAAAATCCATATAAGCATAGGTTCAATGTTCAATCCTTACGGCGACATTAAAAGAGAGGAGGTTAAAATAAGGTTTTATTACTGTAAATTGGGAAAGAATAATAGTAATTTGTACAACTAGTTTTGAAAATCAGACTTTTTTTCACGAATTTGCAGAAAATGAATGCAAGAAGGGACTTTCAAAACGTGTCGTGCACGTAGTCTTTTTGTATAGTGATCTCTTGTAACTCGAAATTTAGTCGAAAAAGACTTCGGAATTTACAACTGTCAAATTGACATTTCAATAAAATAGTAAAAAAAAGTGTACTTTTTTCACGATTTTGCGTAAAAAAGTGGTACTTTCAATACCATTTTTCGCTAAAAAAGACGACTTTCATGATCACACTATGCAAAAATAGTATCCTTTATCTAATAGACGTCTGGGACGCAGTTTTGTCTGTCTGGGACGCCGTTTTGTCTGTCCGGGACGCTGTTTCAGCAGCCAAACCGTAAGAGATAGAGAAAAAAGTTATTAAAGTTGTTTGTAATGATCATGTCAGGTCAGGAACCGAATTTCAGTCACGTGACACTTCCGGTTTTCGAGAAATCACAAAAAAGGCCGTTTTTCAAATAGAACGCGTATTAAATAAAAACTGTTTCAGCAGCCAAACGGAGCTGCGACCCTCTGCGCCTTAAAACGTCGATCGGTTAGGCAACCACTTTGACAGCTTCCAGAATGTTCCGATGCCCTCTGCGCCTTCAAACCTCGATCGGTTGGACAACCACTTTGACACCTTCCAGGTCTGGGTACAGTTTTCATTTAATACGCGTTCTATTTGAAAAACGGCCTTTTTTGTTTTTTTAAATGAGACATTTGTCTCACTGGACTGCTAGTAGTGGGAGTCAGCAAAATCGTTCAATGCAATGTTAGATTCCTATGTTCGAGTTTGAGAACGGACACCCGGTATATATTATTAACTATTTTTTATTACAAGCTTTTCTTGGATTTTTATGGGTAGATGTTAAAAATTTGTAGTGATAAACAGTTTTGTTTAATTTATTAAGTACATATTATATATTTACATATTATTTACATGTTATTTACAAAATTTACACATTTACACAAGAAAACCAAGTTTTATTACGACTTATTTTACAATTTTTGTAATTTTTCTCTTCCTCACTTTGGATTTTTCTTTAATATATCTATTCAATATTCTCATTTTAAAATACATTTACTTAAATTGATAGATTCCGCTAAATCAATTAGGACTTTTAAATAATGTTTGGTCAATTTTAATGACTCCCCATTAAAATTGTTAAAAATGAAGAGAAGGTACTGCATCACTTTTCAACTTCCATTTATTTTGCGGTAATTCCAACAGTGTCTCTTTGGAACAGTAATCACTTTCAACAAAATGATTTGAACATATTCTTGATGTTTTCACATTAAATTTGTGTTGCTGGTAACACTTTAGAATCCATTGTTCGCAAACATGTTTGTCCCTTGGAAAACTAAAGAAACGGCAATCCGAAAGTTTCTTGCTCTTTTTGTTGTTGTTGCTTAAACAACCTATCACTGCACAGTACACCATGGTAATTAATATTTAATGCAATGTTTTAATTATAATTTATTAAATTTCACGCACATATATCTGCAAACAAAACGAATAACACATTAAACACCGAACCGAAACCTTTAACCGCCGTATCAAACTGCCTGCTGCTGTGGAAATTTGTCACGGAGTGACGTCAGGCGTGCGAGAGAGAAAGGCTTATCCCATGCGCGTGGGTTTATCTTAGTAGTAGTAGCTTTGTATATTTATACAAAGGTAGTAGTATCATGCTACAACCACCTTTATGTTGCTATGTCATTTGTTTTAAAAGTTATGACGTCAGTGAGTTCTAGTTGTATTTTTCAATTGCTTTTTTAAATTTCAAAAAAACCAATGTGACGTCATTGACTTTCCGCCAAACGTATGTAACTAGATTTATTTTGCTCATTTCATGGGTTTTTAATATTTAAACTTTAAGACCATTTTTCTCGATTTTTTTCAGATGTAACATATTGAAAATTTTATATCATTGAAAACAACATAAAAAGTACTACCAAAATCAATAATAAAAAATACAGGTTGTTATTTAAAAAAAAGTTGATGACGTCATAACTTTTAAAACAAATGACGTAGCAACATAAAGATGGTTGCAGTGTATGTCCTACAATTAAAATTGCTATACCCATTCAAGATTTTTTCATAAAAATTCATATTAACAAAGTTCATGAATTTATCCGTTACTTTATTTTTATAGTGTATAGATGTTTTTTTATAAATATAAATACTAATAATACAACATGCAACACTTTGTAAGAAATGCAGTTTTACTAAACTTATATAGATTTTAAAGTTGCTCGCTCGCTTCGCTCGCTCGTACCCAATCAAGCTATATTCGTTTAGTAAAACTTTACTTTTCTAAAGTTGTGTAATATACTATTATTTCCATTGACGTAACTGACTTACGGTTAAGTTAATTTTAGACATAACAAAATTAGTGTAAGCCGGAGAAATGTAACAAAATAGAAACCTTGAGACTCCGGGCACTGAACTATATTATAATACCTACAGTTCAATGGACTCCGGGTGAAACCCTGAGAGGTGGTCACCCTAACAAATAATTATCACTTAACGTTAGATTGCAGAAAGTGTTGATATACGAGTGCAGCAAATAGCCACTTTCTGCACGTAATTGCGTGTAGTTCATATGACTACTTTCTGCACCAAAGTAAGTGGTAAAAATCAGTTTTTAATGGTGATTGTAGAAAAAGCTCATTTACAGGTTTGCTCTAAAAAATGTAGTTAGGGAGGCAAATATTTTCATATACAGAAATTATAGTTGAAAACCTACAGTGCGTAAAGCATTTCTACACCCTGTATACACATTTTGTAAATCTGCCAATATTTATTGCAACAAGTGGTAGATGACCTGAGGGCAATAAGGATAGTAGATGACGTAGTTTTGTTTACGTTTATCATATTTTAAGGTTAAGGCCGCCGGACTGCAGTTTAGGTTTACACCTACCGGAAGGTTAACTTAAAATGCACAATGTCAAACTCCAGTAAATTTCCGTGTTTTAACTTACTTAATGAAAATGCGGAGGTGAAAGTAAATTCCTGAAATAACAAGGCGACCAATAAAATGTAACCTTGCTAAAACCTGTAAACCCAGCCAACTTCACATTATCTTTTTACATTATCAGTTTAAATGTATAGATTACACTTTTGTATACTTCACACATTATGGATACTGTAAGTAAACATATTTTAAACGAAGTCTGTGCAGTTTTGGAAACCTACAAAGGCAGAGATAAGGTAATTTTTAAATTTTTAATGGCTACTTTATAAAGTAATTGTTTCTTCTAGTTCCTACGTACACTCTGTTATAGTACAAAACTAATCGGTGGCTTAACAAGTAATGAATTATTTGCAAAACGATGGCAAAGCTTCAGTTCACAAATGTCTGCTACTCGATCTGTGCTTCGATTACTTGATGATTTGCCTATGCTAAAATACACATTAGAATATGGTATTGGCAAGGAGGTATTTTAGATATTTTTAATTTCTTATTTTCCTATGTATCTACATTTGTCATTTAGGAACCCGACCAATTTATGGCATCAGTGGGTGTTGTTACAAATGTCATCGACCAAGTCTACTATCCGATTGAAAAAATGGCATGGCTTGCCGAGAATAAATTAATTTCTGTTCACGATAGCAAACCATGGGATACTGCTAGTTCTGTTTGTTGGGTTATATCAACATACTTGACTTTAGTGAGGTAAAGAAAGATGAATTATTTAAGCAATCGAATAATTTTTCATTATTCAACTGTTGTCAACCTTACTGTCAGTAAAAAAATCAAAAATAAACTATTTAATACACGTAGAAAAACATTTAAGCATTTAACTCTTGATAAATCATGCCACTTGTCTTCGACTCGTGCCCCAAATTTTATCCTCGAGAATTATGTCCAACTTTCTCACTTATTGAATAATATACCATTATTTCAATATATTTTTATAATTGCAGATCCCTACGTTACATAAATATTTTGCAGAGACATAAAGCTTGTATCGACGTGACCGACTCCAAGTAAGTATAAAACAATTAAATACAAATAAGGGATACTTTTGATTTTTATGAGCTGCAACTTGTTTTTAGAGCAGTTGCAAAGTTGCTGGCTACACAACAAATGGAAATGTTGACGTGCTTGCGACTATCGTTGGATTTCATTCATGCTGTTAACACATTACCATCTGGTTTTCTATGGTCTTCAAAGCTGAAGACTTGGCAAGTAGGACTTATTGGGACACTATCTTCTGTATTAGGAATGTATCAGTTATTTGCTAAAAGGGCTTCACAGTGAAATTTGCATAGATTTATAAAAAATATCAACACATTGTTATAAAATGAGAAATTCCTGCTTATGGAAGTGTATAATTTCTTGTAAATATGTACATAATGGAACTATTCAAGACAATACTGTGCATTTTGAGTAAATTATTTTATGGTGTATATTTTTAAAGAAAATTGTAGTAAATGTCTGAGACTTGAAAATTGTTGGGTTATCTTTATTATCCTGTAGTAGTAGTAGTAGTAGTAGTAGTAGTATTTGTTGTGGGGAGACTGATGTCAAGCAAGTAGTCCTTCATAGGCCCTTTTGTCAATCTTGTGGACAAGGTCTAGGCATGCAGCGTAACAGGTACCTTAGTCCTACTTACACCCATGGTGTAATGAATACAAGGTGAAACGTTCCCAGAGATGCGCAGTCGTTCAGAAAGTAGGCCTACACAGGAAATCCATTATGGCCGCGATCATGGTGTAACCATGGATGCGTTCGTATATTGTTGCTGGCACTGTCAGTCGATGTCAAATTCGAGGTTAGCAGGTTAGGTTTTGGGTCAGTCTGACACCAACTGACGCAAAACCTAACCTCGAATTTGACATCGACAACGTCTTCAACAATACACTTCAGTACTACCAATCGTGCCATTTGTGGGCCTATGTCCTATTGGTTTAATTTGAGGTCCGCCCACATTCTGCGGAACGTTACACCTTGTATTCTTTACACCATGCTTACACCCTTATGCATAGTCGTTCGCCAGCGGCTCGCCGGTGACTCGCAGGAGTTTCGTTACGAATAATGTTGGTGGCACTGTAAGTCTATGTCAAATTTGAGGTTAGCAGGTTAAGTTTTGCATCAGTTTTGACATAGACTCACGCAAAACCTAACCTGCTAACCTCGAATTTGACATAGACTTACAGTGCAACCAACATATTAACATTATTCGTAACGAAACTCCAGCGAGCCGATGGCGAACGACTATGCATACGGGTGTTAGAATTATCCTGTAAGTGTAAATGTCAATACTTCTCTCTTTAGCCATTTTTTTTTAAATTATTGAAATGCTCCATGTATCAAATTTCTCCATAGCAGTGTGGTTTTTATAAGAAGCGAAAACTTTTAGAAAGGTTGACTTTTGTACGAAAAATGCAAAATAAAAAAGTTTTTCCTCTTGTACGCTCAATCCACAGACATACTGTATATTTATAAAACTATTCTAAAATAATAAGTTTTGGCTTTTAACATCACCATTAACACTAATATATAATTTTCTAAATTAATGTACTTTAAAGGGCGATTTACACCAAAAGGCAAAAACTGAAAATTCATGCACAGGTTAAAATTTTAAGCAAAAAATATAACGGAACTTTTTTCTCGTCGATCATGTAAGTCAGTGATAGAGCCTTAGTAACAAAGTGTGTAAGTCGGTGATTATATTTGTTAGCTACTTTCCCTTGATAACGGAACTTAATATTATCATGTAAGTTTGTAGGATAATAAAATTAACAACGCAAGATGCAGACTTAAATGTTTTGTTTATAATTGCAAGAGTTTATGTGACATGTGACACTCAGGTAACACAACTCACGAGAGGTATTGATATCAACATTAATCCTGGTGACAGGTGACAAACCCAACTATTTCTTAGAAAATTTAGGAAAATTTCGATGAGTAGCGGGAAAAATATGATAAGATAACTCGGAATGTAGCGCCTATTAACATTTTCAGCAGGCAACAAGTCTCGGCTTTGCCTTGGCTTGTAGAAGTCTTTCAGTTTGTAAAGTACACCGCGTCGTAGATGCGCAGAACGCTAGAAACGTCCGGACGAGTTCATTACGTTCAACAAGGTGATTTCCGCTGTTGTATTCAGTTCATTGCCGTTCGTCGTGTCATTTTATTTTCTCGTGTGTTTATCAAAGCTTAACTCTACTTTTTTACTTCTTTTCGCTTTTTAAAACTGTACCTACTTTTCAGAACTAAACAGCTAGGATTGGAATTATTTTCATGTAAGTAAAAATGCTCGTTTACAGTATGAATTCGAGGTAACGTTACCGTACACGCTTCGAGTAAACCCATTGCTACGCCACTGACACCGGTTATTGGCGCATAACTGCAGCCACGCCTATGTACTTCTTGTTTTGAAGCCACTGTACTTGCGTACCTCAAATGTTAATAGGTCCTTACATTCCTTGTTACTTAAAACAGCTATTAAATAAATTGGCCAAGAATGCAGATTAGCAATGAAGAATATGCAGACATAATTTTTGTTTGAGGCTTTTCCAACGGTAATGCTTTAGAAGTTGTCGGGGATCAAATAGGGAAGGGGTTACATTAACTGATTTCTCCACACGGGCATTAAGAACTCCCAGCCAAAGCTCAACATTTCAAATGTCATGAAAACTGGTCCAAAAATGAGTAAAACACAAAGAACTCGTTGCATGAGAAAAATTAATTTCCACGATCAAAAACTATTTTATTTCAAAACACATATAAACCGTTCAATAGTTATTTTCCCGATAGGAGGCCATGTTAGGGTGATGAATTTCACCTGCTGTCAGTCATTAACAAAAGTTAGGTTATGCCCATTTTATACAAAATGGTAATTTTATGTTAATGTACAAAACATGGTTGCCAGATTTGGTTTTGGATTTTGTGCCACTTTTATTATTGGTTAAGATAAATTTCATGAAAAACAACTTGCTGATTCTGAATATGTTTCATACTTTGTTGAGTAGGCATAATGGTATAATGAAAGTAGTTTTTTATTTTAATCATAAATTGTATACAAAAATATTTAAATATTACAATTTATGTATTTTTTTAGTATAAATAAATAAAGCTTTTACAAGCCACTTTAGGCCCATTGCATAATAATCTGTCTCCATTGTCCCTTTTTTCTCTCGTCTTCTATTCCTTTTCTTGCTATGTCATCCATTGCTGCCTCCTTCCACCTATTCCTTGGTCGCCCTCTTCTTCTAGTTTCTTGCGCTCTGCCTTCCAATACTATCTCAGTAGCTCTTCCATCTGGCATTCTCCTTATATGCCCAAACCATCTTAACCTTTATAGTACCTATGTATCATTTTTAGGTCGTGGGCCAAAAGGTTTAATTTTAAAATTGTACCACCCAATAATATTTCTAATAATTCTTTCAGATACCTAAAACAGTACAAAGCCCAAAATTAAACCAACAGTTAAGTTTTATGCATAAATACTTACGTCCCGAATGTCACTAAGCAAGGCAAAGATTTCAGTTTCACTGAGGTCTGGCCTGTCGTCTTTATAATGCCTGTAGGCCTTTGTAATTTGTAGTTTTGTGTCACTTTTAATGACTTTCGGCATATTTGCTTGATTACAATTTGTTGACAGATAGGTATCCATGACGCCGATGTCCATAAATATTATGCCTAGTGGCAAACAAAGTATGAAAACACTGGCAACATTGCACGTTTAACCTCAAAATGTCAAATTAGACACTTTCGTGAGCCTCCTGTACATAACACCTGATTCTGACAAAGTGTCAGAAAGAGATTCTAGGGAGTTTTAATTTTATTAAACATAAAAACAAAATTCCATGTCTACCTACCGGGAAAATAACTATTGAACGGTTTATAGGTATAAAACACAACTATAACACACAATAGAAATGGAAAACTTAACACAAAAACTATAATATAATGAAAAAGAAGCTAATTCTTGGAAGGTACATAAATAAGTGTCTAAGTTCGGTACAAAAGGGTCTAACTACTACTTTAATAACAAACAAAATGAAACTACTTATTTTCTTGTTCCTGTATTGGAACTTGATGCTCCACTACAGCCCGGTATTTCAACACTACTTCTCTTTTTTTGCTGTTCATCACTACTTTTCTTTTTTTGTTGTTCCTTGTCCTCTTATCGGGTTTTCGTAGAAAGCCAAATGTTTCAAAGGTAAGTAGTCTAGCATGTCTTTAAAATTCGGAACCTTTTCGTCACTAACCCTGCTTCTACATTTCAGTTGTGGTCGCCCAAATTTTTTCCTCTTTTCAAGACTACATTCCTCACCCTCACTAAACGATTGTTTCGTTTTGATTTTACCAGGGTTGTTCTTAGATATTCGAATCCATGCAGCTTTCGATATTTTGAGCTTGCTTGTATTTAACAAAGCATCTGATAGTGCTTGAAAATCTTTAAAATCACTTTTAAGCATTCTTAGTACATTGAACGTTATCTTGTGGCAAGTTTCCTTAATCATTTTTTCTATATCGCTAGTTTTTGTTACCTTTTTACGTTTCTCTATGTGGGCAAAATCCCCATCACACGGTAAATAGGAATGGCCACTGACTAAAAACTTGTATTCGATTTGTTCAATGTCTGTGGCAAGAACAAGATATATAAACAGCAACAAAATTATTTTGTTCTTGTTCTGCCCGTTGCAGTTGTCACTCCAAAAGATTATTCTTTTTTTCTTAGGGAAATTGGGAAACATAATGTCTTTGAAATAGCAGAGGCTATTTCATTTCCGCCTCTACCACTCTCTGCTTCAGTCCATAAGCACATGTAGGCAAGGTCTGTATCTGCCAAATGTATTCCTAGATTATAGCAGGATAACTGCCTGTTATAAAACATTTGCGTGTGAGTAAGTGTGGGAATAAATAGCACTTGTTGCAAGTCAATCGAGATTGTAGTACTATCACTGATAGGCATCTGAGAATCTACTTTTTTTTGCAACTCGTTTCTAGCCTTCTAAGCCTTTCTGTGGAGTAGTTTTCGTTTCTTTATCAGCGTTTGCTGTTCCGGGGTATTACAAGACAAGGCTCTTATTTTGTTCGTGTACAAATCAGGCGTAGAGCATGTGTCTGATTTTGGTCGCCCAAAACGTAATTCTGAAAAGTCCTGGTGAAAGACTTCTGAATAAAACCTGTACGTCACAATTGAATTAGGAAATCTTAACTTAAAAGCCCTGTAGATACGATTTATGTTTAACCATCCGGTTAACGGGTGGATTCAGAATCACACCATTCGACGGGTGGGGTGACCCAAACTGTGTTTTATTTTTCTCCCCTAATAACACAATAATATGGCCAGTTTCTGGCATGCATTTGTTAACCTGGTCTATTTTGCACTGCTAAGAGTAAAAATTTTTGTGAAAAAAATTAACTTGGGAGTTCCCATTTATTGAAAAAAAGTTACATGTAATGCAGGTTTTCAAAAGAAATTATAAATTGAAAAAACGTAAAAGACAATAACAATAACATACAATTTTTGTAAAGTATATAGCTGAATAAGTGTAAAAAAAAATATAAAATGAGTGTACATAAATTTGACACACAAAATATTGAATGGAAAATTTCGTTAATCAAATTTTGCCGCACAGTCGGCGCAAGTAGGTTTTGTGTGTTCCAAACAAATACAGGAACCACAAAACAAGTTCATAAAGAACGGGGATTCTCCTCCAGAAGATAAACTATTTAGAGTAAGAAAGGTAACTCCCCTAAACTCGAGATAGAAGTTTGCTAACATGCAAAACACGCAGAAACGATAAACAATTGAAATTTAGGGACTTACCCATATGTAAAAGATTCTGCGTGAATACTTAGAAACTAGGGAAAAGCCCTAAGAATGTTTTATGCCTAAAAACGGCACAAAATTAGTCCCTTTACGAAATACGAAAAAATAAATTGTAGGAAAAAAACTTACACGAATACACGGGTTGGGTCTGACAGGCCCAAAGCCCTTCTGGCTGCCAAACGACAGATGATAAAATTAAGACAAATTAAGGAAAACATATCTTTATTAAAGTTAGGAAGGTACCAAAAAGCTAAAGAAATTTAAAAATTATTTTAAAAAATACTACAAAAAATATATTTGCCTGGGCCTCACAGACCCAGCCCGTCAACCGGAGGGTTAAATCCGGACTAAGAAATTCTTTTTTGGACTTATTACGGCTATAATGATTGGGTTCTCGTGGAAAGCAATTAATATGATCTTTTACTTGTTGCCTGAACTTAGGAAAAAATTTTTTGTTTTGGTTTTGGTTCCCTTTCCGTGGTTATAAACATTTTCCCTCAGTTTCTTTCTCTCAACAAGTACTTGAATTCGTTTGTGTGATATTGAAAGAATTTGCTCAAATATTTTTCTACAGACCTGAACGTGCATGCCTTTACCATCTGGAACTGTATAATAAATCGATATCTGACGGCGACTGGCATCTTCATTTTCGTATGAACCGTGACGACTTCTATTAATTTTGCCCACCTGAATTAACCCCAGAAGATATGTACCTATTTTTTCATAGTTTTCAATTTGGTAGTAATGCGAATGTAGAGACTTCAGATGCTCTTGTGTTAGAAGCTTGCACTGGTATTTGCATTTACAGTTAATCTAAAGAGCACTTTTAGGTTAGGTGTATTACTTACTTCAGAAAGGGGTTGGTTCGCTGGTATGACATGTTTTTTTATAGTTGGTATGTTGTAACCCACTTAATCTGTCTTTTTTGCTCTCGTTTGACATTCTCACTTCCTTTTTCCTACGTTCTACACTATTTTCACCCACATGTGCTTCTGTGAACTTCATTTGGCATATGAATATATGTGTTTTGTATGGCACTTAGACCCTTTTGCTTTAAAACAGATGCGCGGAGTTAGACCTATCACCAACTTTGCCTGCTCGCAATACCCCCACCACAACTAATGGCACATAGACCACTTTGTATGTTATTGGGCTTGGCTCATAGACCACGTTTACGACCTTAACTCAAAATCAGTAAAATTGGCATTTAGGCCCTTTTGAATTTACACTCTTCAATTGCCGTTGTTATTTCGGCTCTCCGTGCTTCTTTGCGACTTGATATCTTACTTCTCACTCTCAACGACGATATAGGAGTTTAGTACGTAGCACTTTGACTTGGATACATAAGTCAGTTTATGAAACTGTTGTACATATTAAAATATGTTGTTTTCTAGGCCGTATAAAGTGACGTTTGTCAAACAATTCAGCAGGCCGTGGATCCAATTTTCACCAATTTATTAATCAATCTTTGAAAAGTGGACAGATTTGGTGCACTTTCACGACTGAAAATTCCAAGAACTTTGCGAACGGTTTCACTGTAACTTTCCCCTATTTGGTAATCGGTTTTCATGATGATAAGGAGTTGTTCTTTCGTGTAGTACTCTATAACTAAAAATCGGGAGTGTGCTCCCCTAGACTTTCTCGCAAATACCTTGAAGCAAACTGGTACTTCACTTGAATGGATACCGCTACCTGTTTAGGTAAAGTGCCACTTCCGGTTAACCGATTTCGCTCAAAATTTGATAGGAATCTACAAATTTTGAATAATGACTATGTACATAATTTCAAGGGTCTAGCTTATTTCGTTTTTAAGTTATCGTGTTCACACACACACATACACACACACACAGACATAATTCGAAAAATGGTTTTTTCGGACTCTATGAGGTCTAAAACGTCAAGATTCGTCAAAATCTCGAAGTCTTTTTTTTTGACGATTACAATACTTTCTCTATACTACCGTATGCGAGAAAGTAAAAATCGCAACAATCATAGATGACAGATGTCAAAGTTTTAGGGTTGCAACTTTTACAAAAAAAAACACTGTTGTGTCATTAATAATTTTTCCTATTTTTTTAAAAAGATTAGTATTTTAGGATAATAACGGGTGTCCCATAATGTTTTGCTGTTTTTACAGAGCGCTGGTTTGGCAACGTTGTATAGTAGCTTGCTAACTCGGTATTCTCCACTTAGAGGAAGGTTGCGGATTATTTAATTAGAATGGAGAAGTCGACAGGAGAACATGGAGCTTTATTTGAAAAACCAAGAAACGTACTTGCGGCACTCTGCCTTTTTTGCAATCGTTTGAATATTCACCGTGTGGCGATGCTCCGAGACGCAGTTTAGTGCAATCATGGTTAAACAAGTACAGAACAACAGGTTCTTCTTTAACCATGATGACCATACAATAGTTCAAGATCAAGATGTAATTTAGTTCTCTCTGACTGATGGTGGTTCATTTGCTTCAATGGGTATCAATTAAGTTACGGCAAACCTCAAATTGATCATGGCATGCTATGAATTAAGTTTTTTTTTAAATACACAATATAACGTTTCCCTTCACTTTTAATTTTTCTTTGATTACCTTGTAAATTTGTAGGATATACCCATCTTCGCAATTCGGTACTGTTTTGGTAAATCCAACTTTTATCTAAAACCACTAGAACTTAGATATTGTAAATATCTTCTTAAAAATTTAACCTGCAATGCTTTGACATGTGGTTTTTTAGATAGTATAAACCTACAGTTTGCTTTTCCTAAAACATATCCCATACTTTTCAATATCTTATAAAAAGTTGTCCACCCACCCCTAAATATATAAATGAGATAATGCGAAATATTCCCCTTTTTCATTTAAACAATAAATATAATACGATAAATCTTCTATGTATGAATATTCCCAAAATTCTGTTGATAAGACGTTTTTCTTTGAATTTTGGACTGCTTAATGGTTCTGCCTAACTAAATTTGTTTAAAATATCATGAACTTGGTTAGGACTTATCTGGAAGAAGGTAATTAGAACTTGTTATGTAATGCAATTTATTTCCATATTTACTCACAGAAAATATTCTTGCTACTTTTTCAGAAATCTTTATTTAAAAGGTAACAAAAACACAAATTTTAAAAAGTACGCTTTTGCATTGTCCAACCTTGTAGTAACAAAAAAACCAATAGAAATTCAACAGTGCTACCATAAAACTTCATTTAAAACAATCCGGGACAATAGTGAATAGAGTTTAGTATATTACCGTATGAAATGTGATAAAAGATATATCGGTACAGGGTGCCCTACTGAATATTACCCAAATCGATCCAAGTGTTCTATTGTTATGTATAAGCAAAATTAAAGTTTTTTAACTTTAAAGCAGAATAGACTGACTTAAAGAAATGCATTTGATATAGTAAGTTTAGTTAAATCATCTTATTTTGGGCCACAAAATCTGCAATTAAGTCTTTTAACAATAAATTACAAAGTGATAATTGCAATTTTGAACTTTTGTGTACAAAACTGTGCAACAGTGGTTGGCTTGTTTATACAGGAGCAATCTGAACAACAGATACTATCAGAGTTACAGCTCGCTTACTGTACCTATAATCCGTTCACGACCTTTTTGGGACCGAGTTGGCTATGATTGTTTTTCTTTTCGTGTTGGACAACTGATTCGGTATTGTAGCAGATGTGACTTTTTTTCTGTCAGTGTCAGTTTCACATTTTCTTGCGACCACATTGCCAGATTTATTATTTTAATATTCGTAAGAAAATAAATGATTTATCAAGTGTGTAAAAATAATTTTAATTTCCATCAAAGCAAAAGTCAAATTGCCTAAAATAATTTTGTTACAACAAAAAATTTCCATTAAATGATGCTACTTTCAATTTAAAAAGGACAGACCAGATTTAAAAGAACACGAGTTGATGTGGAGACTAGAGAATATTTGCTGTATGTTAAAAAATGAAATTTTGGAAAAGAAAAACAATCCAGCGTAATGTATAGTTTACTACCTACCTACTTATTACTATTTTAGTGTTGAAATGTTGTGGTAGGTGTGAAAATCAATATGAAGTAAAATGAGCAAGCCATCCATTTGACAAGATATTTTTCACATGTTAATTTCTATAAGACCAATATTGCTCAATTGCTCTACTAAATTTATTTGGCATCAGTTTGCGACATCTTTATGCTTCCACACCAGCAAGCATGCAGCAAATATGTAAAATAAAGTGGCATATTCATAGCATGTACACAATTCTTATCCAAATTGCAATAAACATTAATATTGAATGTTTTTCTTATGCATTAGTTATCGTTTTCGTTTCAATCATTTCAATTTTTCATCCTTAATTTAAACAGAGATCCGGAAACAATGTACCTATTCAGAATATATAACCTTAAACTGAAAACAACCTAACCTAACACAAAAATCTACTTCCATTAGGGAGTTTAGTTGACACCAGGAGTGCCAGATCTCACAATTTATCTATCGTCAGTTCTCACGATTTCATTGAAAATCTCACGATAAGGACTATTTATCTCACAATTTTTGTATCAATTTTATTTAAAATAATTTTATACAAAATTATAACAATAAATGATTAAATAGAAAAAAATGTTTGTTAGTCTTAATATGATTTAATGTATGCTGTCATTGATTTTATCATTTCCCACATTATCATCAAATACTGCTGCCATCTACGGTTAACATAAAGAAGTTGCAAGTTGCGGTTGAAAGCGGATTTAAATCTTCTTTCAAGAAATAGGTATTTACATAATTTCAAGATAAGCAGATTTAATTAAAAAAATGAACAGTTAAGTACTTTATCCCTCCAAACCAGTCATCCCGGACTCGGATTCTTCAGATTCTGAGTAGTCGAACAATTTTTTTTTCTGTATACTTAGGTCTATGTATATTCTATGTAGCCATATTTTTATTTTTAGAATTCATGTGTTATTTCTATAATACAATATCTAGTTCATTTAACATTTACTTTATATTAATTTATTTTTTTTATTTATGGCAATTATTTAAAATGTTTATAATTCTCTTGCAGTTATTAATGTAAATATGTACAACCTATGTACTCAATTTTTAATAAATCTGCAGCATATATTCCATATTTAATTAATTTTCAAATAGATTTTTTTAAAATTTGCATCCATAGTTTCAAATCTCATCCATTTCCGAAATCTCACAATTTTTTCCGACAAAGCTAACGAATCCTTCTTGACACAGTCTGGCACCCCTGGTTGGCACTGAGGTACTGCCAACAAAATTACTAGATGGTCATAGCCTCACCTGACCCAAAAAGATCGTGAACGGCATATATAAAACTGTTTTTTTCACGTCTGGGGGCAAAACACGGTTTCTACGATACTAAAATCGTGTGAGAAATAATTAATTACTCTCTAGAGGAGAGAAATTTTCCTTTTTCAGAATGTCTGAGCAATAAGAGCTCACAATTAGCTCTTGTCATAATGACTTATAGTGCCACCAACTTTAAAACAATGACGTTTTTAAACAGGTTTTTTGTTTTAAATCTTCCTGCAACGTTAAAAATAGATATTTATGCATTAAGGGAGATATGAATATGTTTTTTCCCAGAGGTTGTAAGTCAACCGACCGTAAAAAACATGAATATCTCCCGTGGTGCATACAATATTTTTCCGCCAATCGTTCAAAAATTGTGACATTTCTGACAGAATTTTGAGCGGAAAAGGTCAAGATTCCTGTAGATGTAGTCGTTGCTAGGCAACGAACGATTACTGTAAGGAAATATTCATTTCTGTACTGTAAAGAAATGTTGTATTTCCTTACAGTAATTATCCCATTGAACAAGGTAATAAAAACACATTTTATTTGTTCCTCACTTGTAAACATCAATTTATCAAGTCACTGTATTCACCTTGAAAATGTTTCCTTACTGGCTAGCCAGTAAATTTTTTACTGGCTAGCCAGTTATATTTTACAAGCGTGTTCATAGATAAATGATAGCGTGCAAAGCCAGAGTTGTCTTCCTTAGTATGTGTCATATTGATGAATTTAGTTGCTTGTCAATTTGACATTTTGAATAAATGGTAAATTTCTAGTTATTTACAAGTAAGAAACAAATAAAACATTCAACAATACACGCCAGGTAACCATTTTTACTGGCTCAAGGATATGACAGGCTCGCCTAACGGCTCGCCAGTCATCCCAATCCTATCGCCAGTAAAACCTGTTTTACCTGGCTTGTAATGTTAAATACTATAACAAGTCATATTTAATTATTTTGTTATATTAATAGTTATAGTACAATTATTACATGTGTTGATTATTGAGGGGATATTGGTATTAACATTGGTATTGGCATTATTAACATCAACATTCGAACTAATAGAGTTACTCTGTTGTTGCACAGTAAAGATTTTGTTCGACATTTCCACCTTGTTATTCAGAGATTCCTCAATGTATCCCTCAGCGACATTGCTAGAACTCCATCCTCCATGTCTTTTCAAACTGGTAATGTCTGCACCAGATTCAACTAAAATAGTCGCAGAAGAGCGACGGAAGCAATGGCCGGTGTATTCTGCCGGATTTGCTAAATTTAAATAAGCAGCAACCACTTGGGGCATTTTTCTGAATTGATGAATTCCCACTACCTGTCGGCAACCCTTTCCCTTCTGATATTTGAAGAAAAATCGATCAGTGTTCATGTTCTCCGATCGTAATGCAACATACTTGCGGTAAAGATTTAAGTACCTGTCATTAACAACAAATGACCGTGGTTTCTTGGTTTTCGAGTCAGGTATATGTACTAAAAGCTTGGAATGTAGGTCTTCTATATCTGGTAAAGTCATCTTAACTAATTCGTCCATTCTACAGGCACCGGAAATGCCAAATATTAAAGCAACCTAAAAAGTAGATCGATGTGCGATATCAGAATGAACATTTAATTTTGTAACTTACTTTAATCATTAGATATTCCGTATCTGAAGCGTCTAAAATAAACTTATCGATTTCAGCTTTACTTAAAATCTTGGACTTCTTAGGCCTGTATCGAGGCCATCGATAACTAAAAGGCCGGCACCTCCCGAGTCATGAGTCATACCGCGTAGGCCGAGATTAGCACTGTGTTATACGGCGTTAAGGGTAAAATCAAGATATTTGTAAGCTAGGAATATTTATTAAATCATATTTCTACAAATAACAAAGAACATACATTGTTAGGAAGCTAGCAAAGTAAATTCAATACGAAAATAGAAACAAAAACAAACAATACGTACGTAATATACAGGTACAAGTAAATCTAATATAAAAATCCTACGATGAAAGTGTTTTAATTTTTCTATTTTTTGTGCCGTAAGATATATCATCATTTTTCTTTTAGAATAATTGTTTAACAATATGTTAACCATTATGTTCAAAGCTTGTTGAATCAGGGTACCAACAGTAATGCCACATTTGCAGTAATCATCAACAAATACATCATTTTTCTGAAGAACTTGATACGACAAAGAGTAAAGTAACCGCTTTTGGTTTCCGCATTGAATAAACTGTGTTTCGTATTTACTAGACAACACCAAATTAAACGTAGCTAAAGCGTAAGAGCACATATTAAAAATTATATCAGATGGGTACAGAAGACCTCCCCTATCAATTGCTTTCAAATAACATTCATTTGCAGTTTCTCGTGAAAGATCAAGATTTTTCTCTATAGTTGTTAATTTACGACATTCGATGCATTTAATTTTCTTATTAACTCCACGCGCAATATATCCACCTATAAAGGTTAAATCTTGTAATATATTCGAATCAAATTCAGGCACGATTTTTTCGCAAAGAAATTCTTTAAAATTATTTTCAATAATTTCCTCCAGATGATCTTGGTCAGTATACTCAAAATGTTTCAAATAAAATGTCCCTGAAGTGGACGAATTCAAACTTATAATTGAAAGCATTTTAAGTCTTCTTTCGGATTGCAAAATTTCGGTAGCCGACACATGATACTGCCCACCAGACATTTGTCTGTATTGTCCAAACCTACCCTCCAAAGAATCAGTTTGGAATTTACCTAGGAGAACAAATTTCACCTGGCCTATTTCACCTGACAGCAAGTAATTGCATAATTCTATGTGTGTGTCTGTAGTATGTTTTAGGGCACAATATGTATCTGCGTTAATCTACCGCTTTTAGATGCAACACCTACCCCTTAGATCGTTCCACTCTTCTAACCAAGCAGAAAAATCTGTTAAAAATTTAACCTGCACTCCCAGTAAGTCAGAGATGGCATCCCGCTTCTGGTCTCTTAAACAGATTCCTTTTCGTAAAGCTTTAACGTTTACAATATTCCACCAACTCGCGATTGTTTCAAGAAAAAGAATTGTTCCATCGGCATCTTTAAACTCGCGATTTTCTGTTGTTTTAGTTTTAAGGCAGCGACGTTTTTTTCGTCAAACAGTTTGCATGCAAATAAAACATTTTGCCTTTCCATATTTGTAGGAAACAAAACCTTTCTACTAAGGGCCGGAGCAGTTTTTACTACAGAATATTGCTCTAGTTGATAAAGTTTTTTCAAATGCTGTAGGTTTGCAATTATATACAAAGTATTAGTGTCATTATTATCTGAAGGCACTGGCAAATAGAAACACTGGTTGGTGACTTTTTGGTTCAACCAATTATTTCGGATGCATTTCAAAAGGTGTACAGTGTCAAATAATAAGAACAACCTTTTGTTGGAGTATGGATTAGTGATAAAATTTTGAAGAGAACCTCCACACAGTAATTGGTACATTTTCCGATTTACCCTGTTGTTATCACAACAAAGAGTTAGAACATGATAGCCACATTCATGCAACAGTTTAATTACGTTCAATAACATATTTTTAAGTTCCTCGCTGATCATATTTTTTACTGGATACATAGCTACCACGTCTTTATTTTTCGAAAATATTGACCCTATCATAAAAACCTGCATGGTTGTAGCTACTTCATTGCTGCCAGTAAATCCTTCCAATTTTCCACCTTTGTATTGAATTTCAGGTCGTAAATATATTTCATCTAACATTAAGTTAACAGTTAGTTCACTTTTGTTTAGAATTTCACACTTTCTTTTTAAATAATTTTTATGTGAATCTTGAATGCCACTTTCACATCCATCAATACGACTCGATACATTTTTTAAATACTTCGGATGTGGTAGTTTTAGATATCCACTAGCCCTTAGCATTTTATATGCAGCTGGATAGGTAAAATATAATTGTGCAGAAAACACAAGTTTTTCTGGTGAATAATGGTGTTTGTTATTGATACTCATATCCAATTCTTCATATAAAAATGTTATCTTTGAAACAAAATCTTTATCAACATCCTGGTCTGGTTCATCAGATATTTTATTTAAATATTCCTCTAACAACAAGCAGGACATCTTTAAATTATCCGCCGTGGGTAGCGTAAACGAATCCAGAAAATTAATTAATGCAGTAAATATCGACCACTTTGTCAACTTGACCTCGTTTTTGAATAAATTTTTAAAAATGTGAGGGTAACACTTTTTTCCGTCATAATGCACATTGATTTGTAAATCTGAAGTAATTTTTAAAGACGTAATTATTTTAGGGACATCATCAGTAAATAAAGTAAAACATAATACGAAATTTTCCGATTTTTTACAGAACCAGTGGTTGGGAATATGTGAAACACAATTCTCGGAAAACCATTCAAAATTTTGTATGTGATCTGCAGCTTCCGCTTCTAAGATTGCGCGTTCTGCAATTTTCTTCTTACGTAATTCAATTTCTTCAGCCCTTTCATCTGGCGTTTTTCGTTTAGCAGGTAGTTCTGAAGATAGATATGAAGGCTGATTAGGAAATACAGTCGGATATGCATCTTCAGTTAAAGATATCGTCTTTTTGGGTACAGACTGAAGTTTTCCATCCTGTGTTTTGACGGTACTATTGCTTGATATAAATCTGTCTTCAAAGTGTTTAATGCAGATTCCCGAATATTTGCTTGGAAGGAAATTTTCGCGGTTGATTTTTTTTACCCATAAAGCGCGCATTTTTTCGTCATTTGGAAACTTAAAAGTTGACACATTCTCACTTGTAATATCCTTCACAGAAACATAATTTGACTTGCAAAGTGGCACACAACACTTTCTGCCCATCTACAAAAAATAATAAAAATAAATATCCTAATTATCATCTTAAGATCCACTATTTTAAATTACATGTGGCCATCATACATACGTTTAGTGTTCAGGGTTGGTATTCAAAATTCTTATTAGTTTATACTTAGCATACATACCTTTAAGAAATCACACAATTAATTTTTATAAATAATAATAACTGCTTCACATGCAAAAGTACATTGCCAAATTTAGCAACCTTTCAATTACTCAGAACGTAAAGAAAGCGTATATTACTTTAGCATAAACACACTCGAGTCGCCTCGCCTAGCCTCAACACAGTCAAAAGTCGGCCTACGCTGTGTGACTGATTGGGGTTGTGGAAGGGGAAGTTGCCGGCCTTTTAGTTATCGATGGCCTCGCCTGTATCCTTCACTTTGTCTTTTCAATAAAGAACGAAGTTTTGCGAATTTCGATATATCAACATCGTGCTTAATTCCGAGGGTTGACCTTAACATTGAGTAATTTGACCACAAAGTTGACGATTTCATTCTCGAACACAGCTCCATGAAATATGCCATCACAACATTTTCCGAAAGGAACTCGCTTTTTTTTCCATTCGAAAATCCATAAAACGCCGGTACGCTTGCTCGTATTTCTCCTCGATTTCTTCGGAAGCAGATTTAAAGTAGCAGTACTTACTGCTTCCGCAATTTCTGGTGGAGTTCTCGGGATAGATTCGTCTTCACTTGACATGTTTATTAAAAAGCGGCAAATGGCGTCGTCTGACAACTACAATGTTGATACTTCTCCATGGATACCGACATTCATTATTTTCAAGGCATCGCTTATTCTTTTCTTCGTAAAATAATTTTTAGAATTTCAATTATTTCAGTCTGTTTTTTAACGATCGGCGGAAAAATAGTATGTGTACCTCGTAGGAAAAGCAACATTCCCCGACTCTGTGTTGCTGGGCTCGGCTGGCGCCTCGCCCAGCAATATTCCCATCGCCCGGGAATGTTGCGCTTTTCCTACTCGATACACAATATACTATTATCTATAGTACGTTTTTTTCCTATAAAAATTTTCAAGGTCAATATAAAATTGGCAAAACTGCTTTTTTTAAATTATTAGAAAATTTATTTTCGTCAGGTTTTTCTGTAAACCACTTTTGTCACTGACATTTAAAATTAAATTGTCAGTTTTTCTTTTTGAAACTGAATACACGTAAAAAACGGAATCTTTTAAAATTAAATATAATTAAGTGTGCAGAGGAACTGTTGGATCTGCATCTTACACCAGAAGAAGACGTTTATGGAAGATTAGCAAGAGCTTTTGATGTACATAGAACTTTAATGCCAGATTTAAATTTCCCACCAATTTTTAGTTCTAGAAAGTTACTAAAACAAATTTTGCCAACATATATTTTTTAAAGGAATTCAAGTTATGCCAACATAAACCCCTAAAATCTTTGACCTTGGAAATTTTTATAGGAAAAAAACGTACTTTACTAGCATATGCGTAAAAATAGTATGAAATTTCAACATGTCATAATGACATTTAAAATTAGAATATGTAAGTAACATCAAGGATTGCCTCATTGTATGGTTGCTAAGACGTTAATTGTAGTTGCATTGTTATCATGAGTTTGAGGGAGAAATAATTTGACAAGTCCCTTGGGAGTTATGAGTAGCTTTTCATATTTTGTTTCTATGACGAAAATGTACAATATCACGTTGCTAGTAAATAAAAACGCATTACGTCACTCATTTGACACTATTTCAGTTAGGTAATGAAGTTCATTACACCACTCAGTTATGTAATGGTTTCATTACGCAACTGAGTTGTGTAATGACTTCATTACGTAACTGAAATAGTGTCAAATGAATAACATAATGACATTTGCCTACTAAAATATTTTTGAAAATGACAGATCCGACATTTCTCTTAATGCACTTTTCTCAATTTTAGACAGTCGTAGATAAAATTTCGTACAATACATGTGTGATAATGCGTCATTAATATACTTGTGTGCTTAGATAACTCGTGGTATGCACTCGTTTGTAACTTACACACACGTATATTAATGATGCTGTTATCCCACTTGTATGTATAGTAAATAACTAATATGCAACTCGGAGAGAATGCTATTTTGCTAAAGTTCATAACCTACTATTTTAAGCATTGCCACTCCGCTGTTAATAGACGACGATTGATACAAGATTTATAGTTCCCAAGCTGCAAGCACAAAATGGTTTTTAATGAAGGCAAAGGCTGATGCTAGAGAAGTGGGTAGTTCTAATTTTTTAAATAGAGAATAATCCCAAAATTCACCTTCAGAATTGTTTCCTTCTAATATGCTAACTGTCCTGGACAATAAAGTAAAACAACAGCTAAAATTGCTAAACTTTATTCAGTAAGAAAATTCAAATATAAAAACAAAATTACTCTTGTAACATTAAAAACAAATCAAGCTATACTGGGGTTTACTTTTGTAATTTTTTAAACAAAATACTATACTAACAGAAGTAAACCGCAGCTGACTCGTTATAAAATGTTTCTAACTAAAACATTAGATTTCAAGAAAATTCAACTATATAAAATGAACACTTATAATTGACACAATCTCAAATATTATAGTCAATGTTAGTAAACGACCCAAGGAACTAAAACAACCACAATATTGAAATATGTTAACATTAAAATTAGTGTATTTGCATCTACACCTATTTCAGGTCCTTTAATATTTACTCCGTTTACTAGTCAGAGGTGCCACAAAAGTTATGTTGAATAAAATAAACTATAACGCAATAGATTTCAAGAAAATTCAACTATATAAAATGAGCACTTATAATTGACACAATCTCAAATACTATAATAGTCAATGTTAGTAAACGACTCAAGGAACTGAAACCACCAAAATATTGAAGAAATAAGGTTAATATTAAAATTAGTGTATTCGCATCTACACCTATTTCAGGTCCTTTAATAATTACTCTGTTTATTAGTCAGAGGCGACACAAAAGTTATGTTGAATAAAATAATTAAATTACATTAATCATGATAAAATAAATAAAATTATATTGAAAATTTGTTATAGATAAATTTGAAATAGGGGTACTGATGCTCCTGTAAAGACAACGTTAACGTTGAATTATTTCAGGCAAAACATGCTGAAATAAATCAAGATTTTGAATAAAAGTAAAGTATCAATCGCATCATTTCAGTAGCTAACATGAAAACGTTAAAAAAACTAATACATGTTTTTAGGCATGATGCAAGTGATACTTCTATGTTAACATAACATTTTGGTAAAAACTTCCAGACTAGCGTTTTAAAACAAATTTTTAAAATCACAACATTAAAATTTAGAAATTGTTAGTATATGAGATCAAACATTGCTACAACATGGTAGTTGTCAGAAATCAATGTATATCATTTCCTACATTACATTTATTGATGATTGCTTTCGAAGGTATTAAGTTTGCTAAAACTAGTCTAAAATTTTTATCACATTAAGGAAATGTTAGATTGACACTTATCAAAGCAAACAGAAATTAAGAACCTTATAGTAAATTTAAAAAAAAACAATATAAACTAAAACAAACTCAACATCAACGTAGGAGAAACACAAATACAACACAGGAGGACGTACGTCACAACAAAGGAGGAACGAAAGGCAGTGATGAGGTAACTGAAATAAAAAGAATTATTAAAGTATGCAATTGTTTACTAATACACAGTAGAAAAAATTAACAAATATTTAAGACAACATGTACATTGCTTTCGTAATAGAATTTTAGACCTAATTCATAATCCAAACTTTGCCAAACCGTCGACAACATCAGTCCAAAAACACGTTAACAATAAATACAGCTCTAACTGTAAGTAACTACACTTATAAAAGAGATACATATCAAAAAATTACAAAACCCCGTAAATCTCCCACACATAATTTTCAAATAATTATTATTTAAAAATGCTTAACATCACTACTTAAAACTATCAACTTTAACAAGCTATAAATTGCTTAAAAACTCTTCGTTATGACTAAAATATAGAAATTCCATTAACTTGTAAAATGTTATTGAAAATACATGTGTCTATTTTATTAAACAACTGACGCATTGCAATATTACCATTCAAAACAGATAGATACAAACCACCTTTTTTTATTGCGAGTTTAAAATTTACAAATGTCTCTCACGATTTTACCAAAAATTTCTGTACGTTCAATTTCATCTTTATCGTATAAAATTAGAGACACAAGCCTACTTGTGTAGTTTAAAATTTGACAACGGTATGATGCAATTACGCAGTGTATTAGTAAAGCGCAAATTAGAGAAAACATTTCAATCACTCTAAACTACTGTTAATTACACTACTTACTATATTATATGTTAAATTCTGCAAAGAATCGCAAGTAACAAAAACAAGAAATATTCTTGTAGAATAATATAATATGCTTCCAGAGCATAAACACTTAAAACAAATAGCACGAATGTGCAACGTCTTGTAATATCAAACACCACAAAGAAATAATTTGTACTTGCTTAGTTGAGCGAGCCATTGCCCAGCCCTACGATGGAGCTATTCTTGGAATTCCGCATCAATGGTTTGTGGTGCTTCTGGTCTCCTTGATGCTGCCACTGCCAACAAGTGCGGCAATAATAGCGGAAGCATGACATCTCACGACAGAAGTAAGGCCCCTGATGAATCCCACAATAAGAGCACAGAGAATCTTCCAAATAAGGATCCACTTGGACCTACATCACAATTAATGATAAATACAGGGTAGTCTTCAACTGTCTCATAAATTTAAGAACTAAGTGACCTCAAGGCATCAAGTTAAATAGTTAAACCATTTGAAAACAAGATTATTATCATGTGATTGGTCTTTATATGTAGAATTCAAAACTGTAAATTTGTTTATTTTAATTTAAATTATAGGATTCTTATGATCGATGACAGATAAAAATGGTCATGCATTTTGGAAAAAGAATAAAAACGATCTAAATGTCAGAAAACATCTGAAATATCTGAAACATATGAAAAATAAAAGTTGACACTCAAAATCTTCAATTCACGATGATCAATTTCAATAAGATAATAAAATTCGCATTAAAGTTTTCTAATAAATATAAAATAAAATAAAAAAATAATCACTTATAATACCATGAGTAGTCAAAGTTATGTCGACTATTTTTGCGGTGGTGTCACGAATGTCCATTGCGCTTTGGTACGATTAGGACAAGTGCGCTAGCACGAGTCCTAATCCCAAGCGCAATGGACATGAGTAGTGATACCACTGCAAAAATAATCTACTTAACTTTGACTAAGAATGGTATTCGAGGGACTATTTAATGAACCAAACTACTTTTTCAAATTAGTTTTCAGTAAATCTAGCAGCAAACTACGCAATTTCTATAGTAACAGAACACTAATATCGACTTTTTCTAATCAAAATTGCATTTGTTAAAAATAGTCATATACAATACCGCGAGCGGTCGACGAATTGCCGAAAATTTTTGTCAAAGTGTATGAGTGTTTATTGCTTCGATATAAATTGGTCGAGTGCGACAGCACGAGACCAATTTTGAAGAAATAAACATGAATAAACACTTTGACAAAAATTCATGCAATTCGTCGGCTGCAAGCGGCATTTGAAGGACTATTCAACGAACAAAATTGACATTTCTTAGTAATTAATCAATTTTATCACGTCCTCTTTGAAAATAAAAATCTGTTGACGTAAAATAAATTGTTTGTCAAATTTGACGTTTCTAATATCATATTTGATTAATTTTACAGGAAGTTAAATAAATGTCACAGGAAGAGAAAAAAATTGTCATTAAAACTCCGCTAGCGAAATTGTTGCACAATTTTACGCTGATTGGTGGCAAATGACATAAATACTAAATTATGATTGGTGAATAGTTAACTTGAAGGAGGTGAGTTGAATAGTCATATACAATACCGCGAGCGGTCGACGAATTGCCGAAAATTTTTGTCAAAGTGTATGAGTGTTTATTGCTTCGATATAAATTGGTCGAGTGCGACAGCACGAGACCAATTTTGAAGCAATAAACACGAATAAACACTTTGACAAAAATTCATGCAATTCGTCGGCTGCAAGCGGCATTTGAAGGACTATTCAACGAACCAAATTGACATTTCTTAGTAATTAATCAATTTTATCACGTCCTCTTTGAAAATAAAAATCTGTTGACGTAAAATAAATTGTTTGTCAAATTTGACGTTTCTAATATCATATTTGATTAATTTTACAGGAAGTTAAATAAATGTCACAGGAAGAGAAAAAAATTGTCATTAAAACTCCGCTAGCGAAATTGTTGCACAATTTTACGCTGATTGGTGGCAAATGACATAAATACTAAATTATGATTGGTGAATAGTTAACTTGAAGGAGGTGAGTTGAATAGTCATATACAATACCGCGAGCGGTCGACGAATTGCCGAAAATTTTTGTCAAAGTGTATGAGTGTTTATTGCTTCGATATAAATTGGTCGAGTGCGACAGCACGAGACCAATTTTGAAGCAATAAACACGAATAAACACTTTGACAAAAATTCATGCAATTCGTCGGCTGCAAGCGGCATTTGAAGGACTATTCAACGAACAAAATTGACATTTCTTAGTAATTAATCAATTTTATCACGTCCTCTTTGAAAATAAAAATCTGTTGACGTAAAATAAATTGTTTGTCAAATTTGACGTTTCTAATATCATATTTGATTAATTTTACAGGAAGTTAAATAAATGTCACAGGAAGAGAAAAAAATTGTCATTAAAACTCCGCTAGCGAAATTGTTGCACAATTTTACGCTGATTGGTGGCAAATGACATAAATACTAAATTATGATTGGTGAATAGTTAACTTGAAGGAGGTGAGTTGAATAGTCATATACAATACCGCGAGCGGTCGACGAATTGCCGAAAATTTTTGTCAAAGTGTATGAGTGTTTATTGCTTCGATATAAATTGGTCGAGTGCGACAGCACGAGACCAATTTTGAAGCAATAAACACGAATAAACACTTTGACAAAAATTCATGCAATTCGTCGGCTGCAAGCGGCATTTGAAGGACTATTCAACGAACCAAATTGACATTTCTTAGTAATTAATCAATTTTATCACGTCCTCTTTGAAAATAAAAATCTGTTGACGTAAAATAAATTGTTTGTCAAATTTGACGTTTCTAATATCATATTTGATTAATTTTACAGGAAGTTAAATAAATGTCACAGGAAGAGAAAAAAATTGTCATTAAAACTCCGCTAGCGAAATTGTTGCACAATTTTACGCTGATTGGTGGCAAATGACATAAATACTAAATTATGATTGGTGAATAGTTAACTTGAAGGAGGTGAGTTGAATAGTCATATACAATACCGCGAGCGGTCGACGAATTGCCGAAAATTTTTGTCAAAGTGTATGAGTGTTTATTGCTTCGATATAAATTGGTCGAGTGCGACAGCACGAGACCAATTTTGAAGCAATAAACACGAATAAACACTTTGACAAAAATTCATGCAATTCGTCGGCTGCAAGCGGCATTTGAAGGACTATTCAACGAACAAAATTGACATTTCTTAGTAATTAATCAATTTTATCACGTCCTCTTTGAAAATAAAAATCTGTTGACGTAAAATAAATTGTTTGTCAAATTTGACGTTTCTAATATCATATTTGATTAATTTTACAGGAAGTTAAATAAATGTCACAGGAAGAGAAAAAAATTGTCATTAAAACTCCGCTAGCGAAATTGTTGCACAATTTTACGCTGATTGGTGGCAAATGACATAAATACTAAATTATGATTGGTGAATAGTTAACTTGAAGGAGGTGAGTTGAATAGTCATATACAATACCGCGAGCGGTCGACGAATTGCCGAAAATTTTTGTCAAAGTGTATGAGTGTTTATTGCTTCGATATAAATTGGTCGAGTGCGACAGCACGAGACCAATTTTGAAGCAATAAACACGAATAAACACTTTGACAAAAATTCATGCAATTCGTCGGCTGCAAGCGGCATTTGAAGGACTATTCAACGAACCAAATTGACATTTCTTAGTAATTAATCAATTTTATCACGTCCTCTTTGAAAATAAAAATCTGTTGACGTAAAATAAATTGTTTGTCAAGTTTGACATTTCTAATATCATATTTGATTAATTTTACAGGAAGTTAAATAAATGTCACAGGAAGAGAAAAAAATTGTCATTAAAACTCCGCTAGCGGAATTGTTGCACAATTTTACGCTGATTGGTGGCAAATGACATAAATACTAAATTATGATTGGTGAATAGTTAACTTGAAGGGGGTGAGTTGAATAGTCACTTGAATACCTTGTAGGAAGATATATCCACTGATATTTTTTTGATTGGTCAAGAAACGTCAGAATTCTGGATTTTCATTGGTCACTTTTTGACAGATGACAGGTGAATTGAATAGTCAGTGTTAAACTAGTATATTATATCATGAGGGACTAAGGTGCATCATTAAATGCCGCGAGTGAATATTATTTATTATCATTCAAGGGATTTGGGCACTTTAGTCCCGTGTGATATACGATATTTTTTGCACTTTTGGGAACATCATCATCAAACATTTGAAAAATTTGGAAACTTGACAATTACAATTTAATTTTAAATACGAATTTTATTAAGAACGTTGTGTACAGAGTGATTTTTTAAAAACTGAATTTCAGCAGGCCGTGAATAGCCTGAATCAGTTGGCATAACTGAAGTGTATTGTCAGTTTATGTCAAATTCGAGATTTGCAGGTTAAGTTTTGCGTCAGTGTATGTCAAATGACAAACAAAATCTAACCTACTAACCTCGAATTTGATATAGACTGACAATGCACTTCAGTACTGCCAACTGATTAATTTTAAATTCAATTTTATTAAGAATGCTGTGTACATAAATTTACCATAGTTACAGTAACATTTTTACTTTAGTCCCTAGGAACTAAATGAGCTACTTTAGTCCCTGAAATGAGTGATTAAAGTGCCAACTTTAGTCCCCAAAGTGCAAAAAACAAGTTAGTGTCGTATTTCGAAAATTAACTGTGTCACAAATTATCTACTAATTTTATTGAATGCAAAAAAATTTCTGCAAGTACCCTTTTTACTCCCCTTGTCTGAAAGACGAAGGAAGTATTGTAATCACAAAAGTCACCCATCGAGATTTCTTCAGATCTGCACGTTGTAGGGTCCCTAGATGATGAAAAAAAGGTTTTCTCAATTCCGTCAGTCTGTCTGCCTGTCTGTCCGTCTGTCTGTCTGGTGGCAGTATAGCTCAAAAACTATTTGTTGGAGTAAGACGATATTTTGCATGCATATTATGTCTACCTGGCATGATTGAGATTGATTTAATTTGCATTGCCAAGTGTTTTCTTTTATAATTTCAATATAACTATCAATATGAAGACATTTTAACCCTACTTTCCTTTGATTTTTTAAATTCTTTAGTGTCACAATATCCATTTGCAAGAGAAGTTCCGAGTAAAGCCCTATACCGATTTTTAAATTCTCTTTTAACGTTTCTGGTTAGGAAAGTATTTGACATTAAAACATTTGTCCATTTTCAGTTTTTTAAAGATATTTTAAACGGGCATTTGGCTTCCTTATCTGGATTGTTTATTTCAATATTAACATATATAGAGGTTGCTGCGTGAAGTGCTCAATTTCATAGGTGCATCGATAAATGAAATTTAGTTTTGACACATTCAATTTAAGTTTATTTGCTGACAACCATTTACGAACACTTGTCAATTCTTGATTTATAACGTTTACTACATCAACAAAATTTTAACCTGAATAATATATCACTGTATCATCTGCAAAAAGATGGAAATTGCAGAACTCCATGCATGCAGCAACGTCATTGACCTACAACATAAATAATAAAGGACCCAATATGCTTGCCTGTGGTATGCCAACGTTTATGTCAAGTTCTGAAGATATTTCTTCACCGCACTTCACTTTTTGCCTTCTTTCACTTAGATAACAAGTCATCCAGGCAAGAAGAGTACCTCTCAGTCCATACTCAAACAGTTTTTCAATTAAAATTTTCCTGTCGACTGTCTCGAAAGCTCTTTTTCTGTCTAGAAAGACCACTCCAACCATTTCATTTGCAACTATATCCCTCCTGAAAACCTGACTGATGTTCACACAAGATGTTGTTTTCTTTTAAAAAAATTTATAACTCCATATAAACAATCCGCTCAATTACTATTTCCACTGCAGGCAGTAAATTTATAGGTCTAAATTCATTACACTTGGTAGTGCGAGCTATCTTCCATATAGGTATAATTAACGAAGTCTTGAGCCCCCGAGGAAACACTCCACTCTCCAGCGAGGATTTTATCAAATGTAACAATACATCTGACAACTCATCAAAATAGTCATATAAGAACTTCACACTGATTCCATCAGGACTGCTTTTACTTTTCAGGCTATTCAGAACCGTTTTCAGATTAGTTTTGTTTAGTAATGTGAATTCAGACATCACACTGGCTACATCAGGCATCTCATTAAGTCATGTTAGTTGGTGTAATACTAGAAATTACGTCATTAACACTGTCAATAAAATACTTATTGAAGTTTTCGTCTATATCTTTTTCACCTTTTACAATGTTATCCTCAAATTGTATACTTAAATATTCTTTTGTATTTTTCTGTGATAACAGCGACTTTAATGTCTTCCACATTCGTTAGGAGTCGTTTTTGCATTCATCTATTTTTCTTTCATAGTACTTGCACTTTTGAATTTGTATAGCCCTTACCGTATAATTTCTGTCGTTTTGTAAATTTTTCCAATCTATTTCCAATCCAGTAAATAAAAATTTTTTGTATGCAATATTTCTTCTTTTTATACAATCATGTATGTCTTTATTAAACTATGAATTTGCATTTTTGATCACAATTTTTCTTTTCGATGATAATTCAATGATGTTCACAGGTAACTTTAAGCAGTCGCCGGCATGTCAAGCCTGAGGGAGTACGTCTCTGCAACTTAACAGTGTAGCAGCCAGGTACGTCCCCGCTGCATTCGTGGGAAAGTTCAATACAACGTCTACATCTCCCTTTCTCTAATGTTTCTGGCATTTGTCCTCTGATATTTTCTTTGTGTATCTGCTGTTATCCATTCTCAGAACATGCTTTAACTGTGCGATTATGTTTTAGTTTCCAAGTACCTCG
This sequence comes from Agriotes lineatus, assembly GCA_940337035.1. Classification (NCBI taxonomy): domain Eukaryota; kingdom Metazoa; phylum Arthropoda; class Insecta; order Coleoptera; family Elateridae; genus Agriotes; species Agriotes lineatus. The sequence continues at coordinate 3,854 of CALNHX010005810.1, read as the reverse complement.
TTAATTTCCCTATTAGTTCTACCTACTGCCATAAAAGTTTTCAGTAATAATAGGACGAGAGGTCAAAATATTGCCGACAATAATTTTTGCGATTCAAATACGAGTTTCTGCGGCGACGAAAATAACGACGAGTGCTTGCACGAGTCGTTATTTTCTAAAGCAACAGAAACGAGACAATCTAAAGAGCAAAAATTGTCTGCAATATTTCGACCTAGAGTCCTATTCGTCTTGACAATTTAACTTTTCATTAAAAAATAGTTATAGAAAAAATTCTCGCTGAAATAAAGCTCCTCGAATTATTGTCGCTGAAATAAAGCTCCTGCAATTATTGTCAGTAATAATGTATTAAGGGCAAATGCTTTTGCCGGTAAAAATGTTTTACGAAAGTATTTTGTTTTGGCAATGTCGCAAGACAAACTAACTTGATCAAATTCCCAAGCCGAAGGCGAGGGAATTTGTCAAAGTTATTTTGTCGAGGGGCATTACCAAAAAAACAACAAATCGTGAGTAAAACATTTGCCGAGCAAAATCATGAGCCCGAAATACATTTTGTGGACTATTTCCCAAATATCGGTTCATTTTGACATTTATACTGATGCGCAATGACAGTTTAAATGACGTTTCTTAAATACCACCTTGATTAAAGCAACATATTTGGTGATTGCCGTGGATGCAAGTGGCAAAAGAAACTGACAAAATCCCAAGGGAAAATTTCGATTTTTTGCCACTACAAAAACACACGATTGGTTGAATTTTGAAAACGCATGGCTTTTCATTGGATAATAAGAGATGTGGGAAATAGTCACTAAAATAATCGTTCGATTGGTAGTTTATTTTTAAATTGAAGAATGCCATTGGTTGACAATGACACCAGTTAAATTGTCAACATTATTTTCTTGTTTTTGTGTAAGGGTCCATGTCTCACTTCCATATATAAAGCTGTGTGTCTTAATATCACAGAATAAACACCTACCAGAATCAGAAGTCAGAAGCGACACTCGCGGCGGCGTCTAAGATGTTCGAGTAGCCGATTTCAGCTATGGTGGCCATATTGAAAGAGAGTAGATTAAGAATAATATGTTGGTGCCACTGTAAGCCTATGTTAAATTCGATCAGTTTTGACACAGGCTGACGCAAAACCTAACCTACTAACCTCAAATTTGACATAAACTTACAGTGCCACCTACACATCCTTTATCTAATAGACTTGTCCGTCCGGGACGCTGTTTCAGCAGCCAAACCGTAAGAGATAGAGAAAAAAGTTATTAAAGTTTTATGTTTGGAATGGTACATGTCAGCTCAGGAACCGAATTTCAGTCACGTGACACTTCCGGTTTTCGAGAAATCACAAAAAAGTCTGTTTTTCAAATAGAACGCGTATTAAATAAAAACTGTTTCAGCAGCCAAACGGAGCTGCGACCCTCTGCGCCTTAAAACGTCGATCGGTTAGGCAACCACTTTGACACCTTCCAGGTCTGGGTACAGTTTTTATTTAATACGCGTTCTATTTGCAAAACGGTCTTTTTTGTTTTATTAAATGAGACATTTGTCTCACTTGGTTGCTAGTTATTCTTAATCTACTCTTTCAATATGGCCGCCACAGCTGAAATCGGCTAATCGAACATCAAAGGCCCCGCCGCGAGTGTCGCTTCTGAGTCCGTTAGATGTTTATATTCTGTGTTACTATTATGTGTGCAACTTCGATTTCTTAGCGACAAGATCTGCTTTAAATAGGTTTTAAAGTACATAAAAGCTACTTCCGGGATTGGACCGTGTCATTATTGAGGTCGAAGAACTCAACGCTTCGGCCACTTTCGTAAGGGGCTTCATCAGGAGGAAAAGCAAAAGAGCATGGTAGAGGTTTCGCCTCTGGCGTGGTTTACACATTGAGTTACCGTGCTGTTCTGCTTTTCCTACTGATGAAGCCCCTTACAAAAGTGGACGAAACGTTGAGTTTTTTTATCTCATTAATGACACAGTCCAATCCCGAAAGAAGTTAGTTACTTGATATTCTTGCTTTTTAAAAAATGAGTTGTGGTCACGTGACTTCTATTCACTGCTTGTAAAAATTGAATTTTAGTTTTGCAAAAATATAATTCTTAAAAAAAAATTGCTGACAAAAGTTAGAATTACGTAATCTATAACAGTATTAAAAAAAATATTCCCATTATTTTTGACATTTTTGATCTTGCTCCATAAAATTTTATTTTCATCAAATAATTATAAAATTTTTCAAGAAATCTGAAAAAAATGATGAGTAAAGTAACAGTTCTGGTTGCCAGATTTTGACGAAAAACCACTGGAATCTCCGAATTTATATTAAAAACGAAGATATAAATTTTCAGTTGATCGATGAAACCGTCTGGACTGTAGAGAGGACACAGACAGACTCACAGACTGACAGACAGACAGACAGACATCACTTTGAAAACCACTTTTCCTGAATTAGAAGACACAAAAACCGATATTTTGGCAAAAATCTCGAGTTAAAAAAATCATGATTACTTTCTTTTACTTCATAAAATAAAGTGAAACAGTTTAAATTGTTTTATTATTTCTTATAGCCATAGAAGTTGCACTGATTTATTAAAGTTCAGTTATGCAGCTAATTAAAAGGATGCGGCTCACACTATAAGAAGCAACAATTGTTTATTTTTCTTACCTTTTTAGTGAATTTAGCAGTCTTAATTTCAATGAAGGCAGCAGAAACAGCTTTCATGTATGAACGTGGATTGTTAAAAGTCACACGTCCTGAACCAATGGGGTATTTGTACTTGTCAGTATCAATGCCTGAAATCAAATACTATGTTAGACACAGCATGGAATCTTAGCATGTGCAGTTCATAACTGAATACCTAGTTCAAAAGCATTACCAGTATAGTATGGACAGACAATTTATCACTAGGGTGCCTTGCTGTCCATTTGACATATTTGTCCTTTAACAAGGTACATACACAAATAGTTTCCCCCTTTTCCCAATCGCATAGTAAAGTAATTATTATCACATTGGCAGCACTTTTCAATTGGCATATCCATAAATGTTCCAGAAAAATATTGTTGGAAGGTATTTTATTGTATTGTAGTAATGAAAACGATTTCTATTATCCTCTATATACAGGCAGACCTCGCCGTTCGCGGCTTTGCGGTTCGCTGATTTGATTTTACGCGGAGCACTTTTGTGCTCCCTTTTCTTTGCCGTTCGCGGATTGATTTGGCGTTTGCGGATAGAATTTGCCAACTGTTTCAACTTTAACACACTAGCAGCCGTTTTTATAAAGGCCACTAATCTGACGTTAACTTTAATTCGCTGTTAAAATAAACAAAAGCGCATACAAATTTGTTTACTAATGAATAATATGTCATAACCGCCAACGTTTTGATGAGATTTTGTTTATTTTAACAGCGATTTAAAGTTAATGTCAGATTAGTGACCTTCATAAGACTGGCCGTAAATAAATAAAGCAGTTGTATGCGGTTTATGTCATGAACACCTAAATAACATTATTTATCACGAACTTGTAAACACAGTTATTGAGCCTATTCCTTTGAATCTCTTATTACCCCAAATTGGACCTGAAATAAATTGTAAAATTATAACTTGAATAAACAAATGGATATTCGAGCTCTAGATTCAAGTGGCAGACTTATGTTACGTATAGAATTTTAGTTCAAGATTTACTGTCTTCTCGAGTGTTTCTGCTAAAAATTCATTCATTCATTCATGATCTTTTACCTTTCGGTGTCGAGGACCATTCATACCTCGCGGGAAGTGAAACGGAAATAATGCGCCGCACGCGACTTACACTACGCTCCCCCGCATGCTAACATACCACACACACAACAACTTACATCTA